>JAJLUQ010000080.1:0-51982 GCA_030564385.1 Blastobotrys robertii | reverse complement strand
ACCGCACCAACTTTAAGACGGTAAGCTCTAACCGAAAGAGCAGCTAGTAGGGGTTTTCCATGTTGCTCCATGATTAACCTCACCATCGCAGACTGGTTTTTTCCCCCTACTCTCTGGCCATGCTAGAGGAGAAATCGGCACCGTCAACAACAATCGACAACATAACAGCTGACAGGGCCTGCAGTGCGGCCAATACACGAACTCCAAGTCTAGCTTCTGCGCCGTATTTACTTACATAGCCTAGACTATAAACATAGATATATTATTATTATTATTATTATTATTATTATTATTGGATCAAACCTTATTTTGCCTATATAAACAAGACCACACATTAGATTCATCTTTCTCTCTACACCTCGCTTTATTCTACTCATCTCAACTCATCTCAATACATCTCAGACACCATCATGCTAGTTGACGCTATCGCTGTTGAGCTTGCCAGCCACGCCAGAACCGGACTTGAATTCCTAGTAGATTCCCTGAACTTGGCGCCATTGGTGCAACTCTCCAATGGCGCTCAAGCCCATCAGCTACCATTGACTGATTCCCCCAAAGCATTTTACCTTCGTCGAGAGAGAAAGGACCGTCAGCGAGTCGTCAATGTCTTTGACGGTGAAGGCAAGAAGACATATACCATTGAGAGGAAGACAAGTTTCTCGCCTGTGTGGGGCATCCTAGAGTTCCCGTCGCGAAGAGAAGTGGCCACAGTCTACGCCGGACTGTGGAAACGTTCTGTGGACTTCCACACCTTGGTTGGCATCCAACACCGGGCGCTTACGCCAAGCTTTGCCCTTACTGGCTTTACCAGACATTTCTTCCTGACTGACGGTGCTTCTTACGAATGGAATCGGGCCTCGCAATACCTGGAGCGAATCATAAATCCTGGCGGTGGTGATGAGGAGACGCGGGAGCGGGTCGCCAAGGCTCGTCTCATGAGAAAGTTTAAGTTTGACTACGAGGTGTTGCTGGACGACACCAAGATTGAACCTTTAGTGGTCCTGGCGACCGCGTTCATATCGATGCTGACCGAATGGGGCCTCGGCAGTAGTACTGATACCCGTGGCCCAACTAACATCACCAAGGCTCTTAAGCCAGCACCACTGCTGAATACCTGGGGTGTTCCTCGAAAGCAGCCAGTGGTAGTCGAGCCAGAGGACGAGGAGGCCGCTGAGGTGGATGACGAGGAGAATATTATTGAGAACCGAATAATACTGTTGGTGGAGAGGCCAGATCAAGCCACACCAGAAGAGTTCCCCATCAATGCAAGGCTGCTGACTGACGGACTAGGGGTGGCGACACCGACGCTAAGAGTGGTTGACGTTACCACGGGTCTAGATACCCATGAGGTGTGAATAGGGTGTGTAGTGAGTGATTAACGTGAGTGTTGTATTACATGGCGTCATGTGTGAGCCGTTTTCCGAAACAGTCAAGTGTATGCATGACTTGCATATCGGCGCCGTGGTCGCACTTCCTTCAACATCCGTGTGACTTGATTGATACACCGTTACACACGTCTAGGGCATTGTGAGGGTATGAGGGCCTACTCATTGCTGAGGCAGGCGCCTGTGTTAGGTGGCCAGACAGCCAGGTTTGTTCACACCGGGTTCGCTAGCGGACTACGGAAGAACCTCGGTGGACCAAGATTTCAAGGCTCGAGAAGCCATACTCAACCTTTTGCTAGGCCATTCCACTCCGGTCTAGTGCTAAGAGAGGCAACGAAGGAGATCAAGGAAGTGAAGAAAGAGAGTGATCTGCTGGACGAGAAGAACAGCGAAGAGCGAAAGGTGCACAATACGATTCTTAAGAACCTGTTAAGGTACCTATGGCCCAAGGATAGCCGGGCAGCGAAGGCTCGAGTTGCCTTGGCTTTAACTCTGTTGGTTGGATCCAAGGTTCTCAATGTTCAAGTTCCGTTCTACTTCAAGAACATCATTGACACGATGAACGTCGACTGGGTGAGCCAGGTTGGACCCGTTGGCACTGCTGTTGGCGTGCTGGTCTTCTCGTACGGTCTGGCTCGATTCGGCGCTGTATTTTTTGGTGAATTGAGAAACGCAATCTTCGCTACTGTCGCCCAGAAGGCCATCAAAGAGGTCGCCACAAACACCTTTGCGCACCTGTTGCGACTGGATCTGGGGTTTCATCTGTCCAAGCAAACGGGTGGACTGACTCGAGCCATTGAGCGTGGTACCAAGGGCATCAGCTATGTTTTGACATCCATGGTTTTCCACATTATCCCCATCTCACTGGAGATTGGTATCGTGTCTGGTATTCTGTCGTACAACTACGGTGTGAGGTTCGCCGCCATGACTGTGGGTACGATGGTTGCCTACTCTGCCTTCACAATGATCACGACTTCGTGGCGATCAAAGTTCAGACGACAGGCCAACAAGGCCGACAACGAAGCCGCGACTATCGCCTTGGACAGTCTAATCAACTACGAGTCCGTGAAGTACTTCAACAACGAATCGTACCAAGTTGCCAAGTACAGGGCTGCGCTGACAAAGTACGAACAGTCGTCCATCAAGATCGCGCAGTCGCTGGCGTACCTCAACGCGGGCCAGAACTTTATCTTCTCGACGGCGTTGACTGGAATCATGTACATGGCTTGCAGCGGAGTCGCTGATCAGACACTGACTGTGGGTGACCTGGTGCTGGTCAATCAGCTCGTTTTCCAGCTGTCGGTGCCGCTGAACTTCCTGGGGTCCGTCTATCGAGACCTCAAGCAGGCTCTGCTGGACATGGAAGCCCTGTTCAAGCTACAGGACGTTGGCGTCAAGGTCAGAGACCTGCCTGACGCTAAGCCGTTTGAGTTCAAGGGCGGTGACATTCGATTCGAGAATGTGACTTTCGGATATCACAAAGACCGGCCAATTCTGAAGAACGCCTCGTTCACCATCCCCGCCGGTCAGAAGGTGGCTGTCGTGGGATCCAGTGGCTCAGGCAAATCGACTATTCTGCGATTACTGTTCCGATTCTACGATGTCGACTCTGGAAAGATCTATATTGACGGTCAGGACATCAAGACTTTGTCTCTGGACTCGCTGCGAAGGTCTATTGGCGTCGTGCCCCAGGATACCCCGCTGTTTAACGATACCATCTTCAACAACATCAAGTACGGCAAGCTGGATGCCACTCAGGAGGAGGTTGACCGGGTTGTCGAGAAGGCTGAGCTTAAGCGACTCTTGTCGCAGCTTCCGGAGGGCTACAACACCATTGTGGGTGAGCGAGGTCTGATGATTTCTGGCGGTGAGAAGCAGCGCCTTGCCATTTCGCGAGTCATGCTTAAGAACCCTCCCATCATCTTCTTTGACGAGGCCACCTCGGCTCTGGATACAGAGACAGAGAAGGCTCTGCTTCACAACATTAACGGTCTTCTCAAGGACGTGAAGGCCACTTCGGTGTTTATCGCTCACCGACTGCGAACTGTCGCAGACACTGACAAGATTATCGTGCTGAGGAACGGATCTGTCGCCGAGGAGGGATCGCATACCGCCCTTCTGCAGAACCCAGACTCAATCTACTATGCCATGTGGCACGCTCAGGAAACTTTGGAGCAGACTGAGCAGGAACTAGAGGACGCAAAGAAGGCCTCCACTGTTAGTGTCTCTGCCTAGAGCAGTATGATAATGAGAAACGATGCATGTAACAATACAAACTATTTTATGATAGACACATGTCCAGCGTAGCGACTATTGTTTCAGTACGTTGCAACAGTTGTTAGTCACAATTCTGAGTGAGCATGAGGCTATGCACTGAGATACAGGTAAGCGTTTCTGAGGTATGCGCGTTTGAGGCAAAAGCCCCAAATCATAACCCGTGACGTGAAACGACTAGCGCTGGCGAGCGCCTCATCATAGCTTGTTTATATATCGACGAAATAGCTGAACTGTAACAGTCACGAGATGTTTGCCGCCATTCAAGGTGCGAAGCTCGCAAAGAGAGCTTACTCGAAGCATAGACAGCGACAGGCTGGTAATACACCGACACTGCCTCCTGGACTCACCAGTGTGGGGTTCTTTGGCACGCTTTCACAGTCTCTTGGTTCGCGAGGAGAACCAAGACCATACGTTGGTCTAGGGGCCCGACTATCACAAGTTTGGCTCAACAAGTGGACCGTGCTACTCATACTCATGATTGTCAAGCTGATTCTGTTCAAGAGCTCGCTGAAGTACTCACTCTCTTCAGCACAGACATATCTCAACAGCTCCTGTGCCAATGCAGAGGACTTTGTAGGCGTGGCCATTTCCGCACCGCACTACGCAGCAAAGTCCGCCAATTCGCTGATATCCAAGTCTGTCAACGAGACGGTCAAGGCACTGGTTGAGGCCCTGATGCTTCTGATTACAGGCGTGGAGAATCTCATTGTGTTTGTGCTGGAAATGATGGTTGGAACCTATGCCTGTCTGTTTGTGGCCGCCGTGGACACCACTGTTGGAGCAGCCATCAATGCGACCGAGGCTGTGATTAATTTTGTCAATGACGGTCTAGCAATAATCACCGACGACCTCGAAAAAGGCCTTCAGGGCTTGTCGAACGTTATCAACGGCGTAGACAACGCCATTGAAGACATTGCCAATTTCTTCACCGATGGCCACACGGACATTAAGAACGTCAACTTGACGATTGATGGGCTCAAGAACTTTCGAATTCCAGATTCAATCAACGAGGGCCTTACGAGGATTGAAAACAACCTGCCGACGTATGACACTGTCAAGAACAAGTCCGAGACAGCCATCAAGATGCCATTCGAAATGCTCAAGGGCCAGCTCCAGGACACACTCACCAAGGGGTTTCACCTGGCGGAGGACTCTCTTTCCGTTCCGCCAATGCGTTCAGTCAGCTTTTGCGGCGACACCGCTGAGGTTTTCAGTGACATGATCAAAGCACTCGAGTTTGGTATCAAAGTGGCTCTAATACTGATGACGGTTGGTGCTGTTATCATGTGCTTTCCAGTCATCTATCACGAGGTTCGAAGTTGGATATGGTTGAAGCGATGTGCCGCTGAAAGCCAGGATAACTCCGTTGCCATGAGAATTACAGCCATTGAAAACTCCCAGAACCGGCTCAAAGCACTTTTCAAGAACTTTTTTGCCAGAAAACTAACATCACATCCGCAGAAGCAAGTTCTGGCGAAGTGGTGGTTGGACTATATCACGTATCATCCTGCTCTCATCACGTTGGTTCTAGCACTCAGCGGTTTCCTCATCGTCATCATCCAGTACTTGATCATATGGGAGATCCAGGGGGCAGTTCCAGAGCTCAAACAAGCTGCTAAAAGTGCATTTCAAGATGCGGTCAACATTGTCACAATTGACGCTATCGACTGGGCCTCAAACGCAAACAGCGAGATTCTCAGCGTGCAGTCCGAAATCAACAATAACATGCTGGGCTGGGTGAGGACCGCGACGGATAGTGTGAATGATACATTGGCCACTTTCTATACAGAGCTCAACGATACGCTGGTGGATGCATTCTCAGGCACTCCATTCTACACACCAATCACCTCCATTGTGCAGTGTGTCGTTGGTAACAAGATTCTGGCGGCAGAAGAGGGCCTGACTTGGGTGTACGATCACGCTCAGGTCTCGTTTCCCTCCATCGATGAGACTTTTCTGCTGACAGCGTCAGGTATCAGTGTACTTGACCCCAACGCCACTGCAAACGCCACAATCGACACCGTTCAATCCCGGTACGTTCGGTACAACGTCACGGCGCTGGACTCAACCTCTGGAATAGGTGCTGACGCCAAAAAAGTGGCTACCTCAACTGTCAACGCTATCAGCTCAACCCTGGAGCACCTCTTTGCTGCATACAAGGCAAGTCTCGACCTTGAGTTATTCATATCGGCGTCGTTACTCGGTGCCTGGGCCATTGTTGCCATATGGGGCTTGATATACTGCTATCTGATGGCCAGAAACTTCGACACCTCCATCTCTCCATCAGATATCTCTCACCCACCACCAGAAACAAAGGATCCAGAGCCATTCGACTCACCAGCGCCCTCTTACAAGTCAACTGTGCCTAACAACGAGAAGCAGTTCACCTTTGAGCGGCCGGATAAAGACCCTTTCCGCGATCCGGACCCATAATATAACGCCAGATTCTTTAAGGTGCCCTTTAGTCCGACGTCGGTCAATTCGCAGCACACAAGGTTTGGTGGCCTGGAGCAGAGTCTGGGATCACCCACTGCATACTGCGATAGCAGAGGCAATCCAGTGCGCAGAACCGAAAACCAGGAGAGAACCTCTATTCGTGCATCAATAAGAGAGTCGATACAGCAGTCAATGAGGCAGAAGATCTGACGTCATAGAAAGCAGCATGGTATTTAGTTTATTGGTGAGTATGTGAGTGGGTAGAATAGAGTAATTTGGATTTAATGTCTCCGAGTAAGCGCGCGGCCGGCACTGGGCGTGATGGAGTATAAAGTGTGTAGAGCTCGATTGCTGAAGGTAGGCCAGCACGGCTAAATTGTATATGCCCAGTGTTTGAAATATTGCTCGTGAAGATCCGGTGGGTCAATTTGCTCGTATATGCTCGGGTATATAGTGCGGTAATAGCGCAGTGTTAGTTATCGTGAGACACATCATGACAAGAGAGAGAGTTGGATTCATTGGCCTCGGTGCTATGGGCATTGAAATGACCCGGAGGCTTCAGGAACATTTCAATGCGACTGGCCACCCGGCTTTGATATTTACCAACAGGTCCATGGAGAAAGGCCGGGCTTTGGAGGAGATTGGGGGTGTCCCGGCTACAATGGAAGAGGTGGTGAACAAGTGTTCGTTGGTATTTTCTTGTGTGAGTACGAACCACGAGCGAACCACGAGCGTAGCGAGTGGTTCAAGTTGATTTGTTAGGGTGTACGCTCGTGGTTCAGTGTTTGAAGAGAAGAGACGCGACATGAGGTGGACTGATGACAAAGCAATGATTGGATCTTGGGTCTCTGTTAGTGTGAGTGCTAAGCTAACTAGCTTGCGAACGACAAGGCTGTGATTGCGACCTATGAGCAGGCAGTCAAGTGCGAGGGAGTAAAGGATACGCTGTTTGTGGACTGTTCGACAAACCACCCGAAGACCGCCGAGGTTCTGAAGAAGTTGACCGGGGAGGCCGGGGCTATTTATGTTGCGAGTGAGTGGGCAATCGCGATATTTCATATCGAAGAGATTTGCTAGTATTGACTGAGGAATCCTGAAACGGAACTAACAAGGCCCTGTGTTTGGCGCCAACAAGGTGGCCGCTGCCGGTAGTTTAATCTTCACGCCAGCTGGACCAAAAGAACAAGTCGAGAGACTGAAGCCGTACATCAAAGGAGTTTTGGGAAAGAGCTGTTTTTACATTGGCGAAGAGCAGGAGAAGGCTTTGGCCTTTAAAATTACAGGGTGAGTCAATAAGGGTGCCGCTCATCAGTCGGGATTTGTCTCTTCTCATCAGCGACATTCTGACGTGAAGGTTTTTCCGCGTCCGTGTGCTTGGCGTGCAGACCATATGCACTGCGATAACCTTAGTGCTCGCTTCCCGCGCTAACATAGCAATGCCTTTATCCTAGGCCTGATTGAACTGATTGGGGAAACCCAGGTTTTTGGCGAGACTGTGGGAATCGACCCCACCAGCCTTACTGAGTGGGCCACCGAGTTTGCCGGCCCCACTGTCGGCATGTACTTCAACAAAAACAGCGCAGGGCTATACGTACCACCAGCGGGCCAAGTTCCCATGTTTGCCGTGGACAATGCCCTGGAGGTGGTGGGCCATGCGCTCGATTTGGCAGAAGACAGGGCGAATCTAAACACCCTCAGGGCGATGGACCAGAACTTACGCCAGGCGGCAGAACACTCCGATGGTTTGGACGTTTCTGCTGTGTATGGTTCATTGAGAGTTCAAGCAGGGCTGGAATTTGAGAATGAGGCCGTCAAGAGCAGGACTGGTCAGAACAATTAGACCCAGTGTAGAACAATGTTATCCTTATCTGTATCTGAAGCTTGTGACCTCGTCACCCACCTATTTTCATTCAACTGTATATCGCACGAGCTCTGTCGTGACACGGCTCTGACGCATGCATTCCGGCGTTAGCCTTCAACAGCCGGTGGGTACAGAGCAGTTGAAGAGGAGATAAACCTGAGAGAGCCAGTAGAATTCTAGCGGTTTGTGTCCACGGAATAACTCTGCTTTGTTGGAGTAGGGTCTGAGACATCAGCTGATATGATGTGAGGGATGTCAGCCGCATGATGGCCGGCATTGCTGATTATCCGGCTATGGTCGGACGTGGGCCATACGGATAGAGAAAATGTCGATCTGCGTTATATAACCCCGCTGTTTGAACCAACAAGACATTTAGCTAATCTAATTTCGGTACGCTCACTAATCATGGATCAACTGGGATTTATTGGCCTTGGGGCTATGGGTATCCCCATGTCCACGAATCTTCAGCAGTTTTTGAATGAGACTGGTAGACCAGCGCTATTGTATAATACAAGGACGATGGCTAAGGGGAAGCCTATTGAAGAGTTTGGCTGTGTTCCGGCGACGCTAGAGGAGCTGGTTGAGAAGAGTTCTATTGTTTTTCTCTCTTTGGCCACAGATTTTGCCGTTGTGGAGACGTTTAAAAAGATTGCACAGTGTCCGAAAGTAGAGGGCAAACTATTTGTGGACCTGTCTACGAATCACCCCGACACAACTATCGAGATTAAGGCGATAACCGACAGCGCTGGCGCGTACTATGTCGCGAGTCCGATCTTTGGCAGCACAGGAGCGGCGGAAAACAAGCAGCTGATGTTTGTGTGTGCAGGACCAAGAGATCAGGTGGAGCGAATAAGGCCCTATATCAACGGGGTGATGGGCAAGAGCATGCATTTTATCGGCGAGGAGCAGGGGAAAGCGTTGAAGTTCAAAATCACAGGCAACGTTTTCACGCTGGGCTTAGTCCAAATCGCCTCAGAAGTCCAGGTTCTAGCTGAAAAACTGGGGTTGGACCCTGAGCAAATGTCGGAATGGGCCACCGAGCTCGCAGGCCCATACGTGGGGTTATATTTTACAAAGAACAGTTCTGGGTTCTATGTTCCGCCTGAGGGTTCCGAGCCCATGGTTTCGCTGGAAATTGCTTCTATCGTGGCTAAGCACGCGCTGAATCTGGCTGACGGTAACGCCGACCTGCCGACTCTGCGGGCAACGTCAGAGAGCATTCAGAAAGCGACGGATATTTATAAGGAGCGGTCGCTGGATATTTCGGCTGTGTACGGCGCAGTCAGGACAAACGCCGGTTTGGACTTTGAAAACAGCGCCATCAAGGCCAGAAAGGTGGTGACCCCATAAAACATAAGCATGACTAACAATAGGTATACCAAGACGAATAACAGTGCAGTAACGTAGTGACTTCCAACGTTTCGTTTACCGGAGGCGGTAGTTAAATTATTTCAACGGTGCGGCGTAACGGTTGTCTCACCCAATTTTCATATGCAGTGGACACCACTCAACAGAAGAACAGTGCCCAGATAAGAACAACGGTACCTGGCGATCTCAAATTAGATAAGCCCCACAATAAACGTCCCACGATGCACGTAACGATGATGTCCGGCCATCGGAACAGGTGAAACAGGTGAAACATGTTACTTCAAGTGGAGGTCGCGGCCCGAGTGGTATCCGAGCTGTCACCGGGATCCGAGCAGATGGGAACCGACGGCCTCCACTAGAGGCTGGGCAGCTTGCGTAGTGTTTCGCATACCAAAATTGGCACGCGTGATAGGCGACGTTGGTGACCATTAAGCTGCGCGATACCCATTGATAGCCGCTGATAAAGATTCACGCACAGCGGTCACTGACAACGCTTATCGATTTATGACAGAGGAACTAGACTTGTAAACACCTTACTAGTCCTTGTCTGCAAACGCGTAGTAACCCTTGTGACCCGCGTAGAGCCCGCTCAACGCTCGCGCGCGGTACCTCATGCAAGTCTAAGGCTCTCCCAACGGTCTCAGAGGTAAGCCGTGAATGTCTTGTGTAGCCACAATGGCTAAATCTCAACGATCTTGGCAAGGATTGCATAATTCTGTATGCACACCCGTGGGATGGCGCAGCTGGCACACGAGCGGTATAGCGGCTATAGCCTGTCACGTGTGAACAGGCCGCAGTAACTCGGAACTGCCGGATCAGGCAGTGGACCTGACCTTGCAGCTGAAACAGCTTGTAAAGTGCCAGCCGGGGCCAGTTGCGTCGCAGTCCTAGGCCTGCTAGCCGGATATAGGAATTAGCTAAGGATTCAGCGTGTAAGCTTGTCCAGTCGCCGCTGGTCGCATGACTAACCACCGATTCAATATTGCAGGCGCGCGATTACCCCGGTTGCTAACCCGCTCGATCGGAATCGCACCGATTGGAGTTCACTTGTCCTTATCGACTTCCATACCACACGGCACTACGTAAAGGCCGTAAAGACCCATAGACAATGCTCTCTTAGGACCGCAATCTGATCTGTAGACCCTGGCGCGGCGATACACGCGGCCAAGAATTTTTCACCGGGGTTATGCATGCAGAGCGCACTCGGCGGGGCTTAGCTCACGTTACCCGTAGTTGCTCGAAAAATTCACCGCTTAAACCGCGTAAAGGCCATGGTACAGAGAAGAGAATGTAATATTAAATCTCATTCGCTAATATATTCCTCGACCAATGTCATTAATCTATTTTAAGATGTGCCTCACCTGCACCCTCGCCCTGGTTACCCCATCTGTGTATTGTTTTAGATTTGTGGTACCGACGGGCGCGTCACATCGCCCCTTGATAAAGGCCTGATTTCCTTCCTCTTGCATTTTCCTTACTGACACAACCTTAGTAAGATGAAGTACTCCATTGCCGCGTCGCTGCTGGCGACTGCGTACGCTAAAAACGTCCTCGATCTCCATCTCCACCAGAAGAATGTCGTTAAGGTTGACATCCAGGGCAAGTCCGCTAGCGCCCACCCGCTGCCGCGATACAACAAATTCAAGCGAGACAACACAATGACTCTGAACCTAGAGAACCAGTTCACGTACTACCAGGCCGATGTCCAGATCGGCACCCCGGCCCAGAAGGTTGGGCTGCTCATCGACACCGGCTCCAGTGACCTCTGGGCCATCGCCTCCACCAATCCTTACTGTGCTAAGCCCGGTACTACGCCAAACGCGACTCAGATTGACTGCTCGATGGGAACCTTCGACCAGTCCAAGTCTTCCTCCTTCTCCAAGAACAGCACCGAATTCTTCATTCAGTACGGCGACTTCACCTACGCCAAGGGCGAGTGGGGCACCGACACCATCACCTTTGGCGGCCTGTCCATCAAGAGCGCCTCCGTCGCTGTGGGCCTCGAGACTAACTCGTCCCAGGGCGTGTTCGGTATCGGCTACCCAGCCCTGGAGTCTACCACCGTCTCCCAGAGCCCAGTCGAGTACGAGAACGTGCCCCAGCTGATGGCCCTCGAGGGTGTCATCGGCACCCCTGCCTACTCGCTGTATCTGGATGACCTGGACGCTGCCACTGGTTCCGTGCTCTTTGGCGGTGTCGACCACAAGAAGTACAGCGGCACCATCGGCCTGGTTCCGCTCGTCAACATTTACGCGGACGCCAACGTCGGAATCGATCAGCCAATCCAGTTCAATGTCGTGCTCTCCTCGCTGGGAATTCAGACCGGCAAGCAGAACTCTACTATCCAGACCGGCAACATTCCAGTCCTGCTTGACTCCGGTACTTCGCTGACTTACCTGCCAAGCGACACTGTCGCCGTGATTGCCGACCAGCTGGGCGCTGTCATGAACGAGGAGGTGGGCCTGTACATCGCCAAGTGCGACGAGGTTAACAGCAGCGACAACCTGGTGTACAACTTTTCCGGCGTTGAGATCAACGTTCCATTTTCTGAGGTCCTGCTCCCACTGAGTGATTACGGCCTAAAGACCAACAACATCTGCGCGCTGGGTTTCTTGCCCTCTGACGATCCGACTAACTGGATTCTTGGAGATACCTTTTTGCGATCAGCTTACGTCGTCTACGACCTAAACAACTACCAGATTGGTCTGGCCAACACTAACTTCAACTCCACCGACACTGACATTGAGGCCATTGTCGCCTCCGGCATCCCATCGGCTACCTCCGCTGCAAGCTACAAGTCCACCAGCTGGGGAACTGAGGTTCAGGTCGCTACCCCATCGGCTGAGCTCTTCTCCACCGGCGGCTCCGGCAGCTTTGCCACTGCCACTTTCGGCACCGCTCCAGTCCCAACCGGCACTGCCACCGGTTCCGCTGCTGCCAGCTCCACCGGCAAGAAGAACAGCGCCGCCACCAAGGCGCCGTCCATGGCTGGTCTGGTCGCCTTCGGTGCTGCTTTGGCTGCGCTGCTCTAAGCCCCGCGCGCAGCGTTAGGCCCTAATGAGGATACTCTGCCGTGAGCACAATGGTAAGGAGACTTGAACTCGCTACGCCGTCCACTGCATAACCCACTGCATATAGTTGCATCGGCCGCATTTTGGATAGACGCATGTCCTGTACTAATAATTAAATCTGTATCATAGCCCTTGCTGCCTCGTCAATGCCTCTACGAACTGAGTGGCGACAATGAGATGTTATGAATTAGGTGCCCACGTGACCGGTTTGGGGTACGGCTCAGAGTATTTAGAAAGAGGCGCATGGATTCGCCTTGCTAACCTTATCAAATAGTGTGCGATAACTTTAAATCTATAGACGGCGCGGGAGGAGGCGCCGCGTTGCGTTTTCGGTACAACTTTGACGTTTCGGGCTGCTTCATGTGGGATAATGCCGTGTTTCCGCTGATTCTATCCGCGTGACTTCTGAAATAGTCTTGGTCGTGTCGGGTGCCGCGCGGTCACACCTTGTTGCGTGATGTTTCTCACGCCTCGTGTACACACCGGTGTGGAGTAGAGGTCTGATGTCAACAGCCCAATATTTAAATTCGCAGGAGAAAATTCGGGCGACCGATTGATTGGGGGAGTATGTGACGAACTCGACGTTTGGATTAGATTTCATCAATTAATTATTTTCTGAAAATAAACGGTGTTTCTCGAGAATAACAATCGTATGACCCAGCCAGTTCCATGGGTTTAACACTGAATTGCTAGTAACGACTGCTGCGTCTACCGCGAGCCAATCAATCAATATTCACAGTCGTGTACTTCTGCCAGTACATCAAGTCACGGGCATCCGAGCAAACCTTCTCAACAGCAGACCACCCACCCGTAGGCTGTACAAGACAACACGGCACTTGATTTACCAGGTCGACCTACACATACAGTGCAAGTGCAAGTTCAAGCTAGCCATGCGCAATCTCAAAACGCACAATCACGAGCAGTCAATCCCACGCGACAGAAACAACTCAATCACCTCAAACCCAACAGTGAGTCATGCACACTGCGCAGCCAGCGCTAGAAACGACAATTGTTGGGTTGCTGTGAAGCTGCAGCCCTGAACCAAATCGACGCTAAAGACGCATCCACTGCTCGCAGACGACTGACCAACGCTCAGAAACGCACAGAACAAGGACCAGCCGAATCGGCCAGGAAGCAGCACCCCAGACCAGGCTAGAACTATAGAGAATCGCAGTCTATAGCTGCGTCGCGATCTGACACTTCTAAAATTAATCTCATCTCAGCTGTCACGTGACGACGCGGATGCCCCGATCGGACAGGTAACAGTTAACAGGGTAACACGACGTAACTACGCGTCTGCAGCCTAGGATGAGCGCGCAGGAAGCTAGCCAAGTTTGACGCGTTACGGATAAGTCAAACATAGTAATCGAGTAGACCTCTGAGGCCCACTACCCCCTCATTTCGACGCTCACTTATCTACAGAGCCGCACCTCAAAATGTTTTAGACAACCCCCTATAGAGAAAAAAATCAGCCTAATGTAGCAACCAAGTACCTTTTAGTCTGCCCCACCGACCCACTCTGTCAGAGGACTCAGGGACAAGGACGTCAATCCTCTGTTTCAGGATGACGTCTGAAAGGTTTGCTGAAGGAGCCATAGATCGAAGGAGGTCGATGGGATCTGACACAATCTGAGATATACTCAGATTGAAAACTCTTTTTAGTGAAATTGAAAGTCACAGGATATATATGTGGCCCACTAAAGCTAATTCTTCGTTAAGCTAACGGTCTGCACAGAAACCCCTATTATGCAGGAAATGTAGATCACCGCCTCATCAGATCGTCAAACACGAAACGAACGTTTCTACCGATTGATGTATAACCTCACAGCACTCAAGCGAGCAAGGGGTCGGTACTAAAGCTATAGAGGAGGCGGTCTGTCTGACCGTAATAAGGTTTAAAACTGTCGCTCCTGGGTGTGGCCTCATCGGGAAGCTCAGCGGGGCATCTCTATTAGGTTAGTGTTACAGTGACACAGTTGAGGCTTGCGCGTAATTTCCTATGAGCCTTTAGCTTTCGGGCGTGAGTTCTGGACAACACTATAAGTCAGCTAGGGTGATTGAACAGGATAGGCATTGGAATTGCAAGATATAGCTGAATATGGCGAGATTTGGCTGTTTTTCGCCGATTTGATGGCCCCAAAAACCAGTTCCCGTACATCCCAGCCCCTAAACTGGCAGCTACGGCCATATCCTCAAGAAAATACGATTCCCCGTCCGATCAATCATAGTCAAACTTGAGAGAGCCTTACCAAGTACTACAGTGGGAGACCATGTGGGAACAGGAGGTGCTGTAGTTTTTGTGCATTTTTCCTACCCAGAAACAGGTGGGCGACCATGGAACACGACAGAACACACACGCCAACGACATGCGCGCGGTGTCTCACGTTAGTCAGATGGAATAGCGACACTTGTGCGGGATGCCCCAGAGTCAATTGCCCCGTGCTGGCAGCACCCCGAACAACGTGCTCGTACGTGCTAATTGCGTCGGGCTACCGTACGTGCAGCTGGGAGTTTAACCGGGCGAGCCGTAGAGACATCTGGAGACAAACAGTGCCAGAGACACTGGCAGCGGAGATAGAAACAAGGCAAATCCCGAGCACCCACAACCGCCACAATTACAGCCGGTGAGGAGACCAGGAGCTGAACCAGACCAGATGAACCGCATTGAACAGAGGAGTTTGTCCGCCCGAGTTGCCTGGACAACGTGCGGCACTCGGCGCACAACAAACAGCCACAACATGCAAGATAGCGATAAACGATAGACGAGAGATAGGCCCTCTGCCCAGTGGGAATAAACACCGGCCAATTACTGACACTGTTTAGCGGTATACTCAAAACACCAGGGTACGCGATCTATCGATCCCGCGATCCGCGTGGACACGATACAAAGACTGGCCTCTGTGGTGCCAATTAACTCTGTCTAGCCGGTACAACATGTGAACTGACAAGACAGGCAGTAAGTACACAATGGCTAGGCAATGCCCGGGGTCTATCCTTGTTCAATAGACTGGCTGTCACGTATATGTACCCATCCCAGGCGCGCCAACCAGGTACCCACCATACAGGCATGCTCACCACCAACAATGCCAGAAACTCTGGCAAATACTACATGATTTGCTATTAAGAAGTGATGGAATTGGCACTTATCCGGACCCCACTATATCGTACCCCACCTCATAGACGAACACCTCAATTAGCTGACGCTGGTTCTAACGCTAACGCCCTAGACACGCGCTCGCAGCATGCATGTGTCTCTTTTTGGACGCACGCGCATACGCGAAAAACCAAAACCTTTTTCCATGGTTGCTTTTTATGCAACCTTGCCCAAGTTGCGTCAACTCCGTGTATATAACTCCTTAAGCTCCCTCAGTCACCACACCTATACCACTGGACCCAGCGCTATAGAGCCACAAACACCTGATAGAGCCGATAGAGATAGAACACGCACTCGCTAATCACAACACCTTCATTTCGCACTCCATTCCCCCCCGACCGTTATTTCATTCCGGTAACTGTTTATCACTAGGGGCACGACCATTCAATAACGACACACAAACGACACACAAACGACACACAATGCCACTCAACGGAAAGTCGCTACGGGGCCTCAAGAAGCTCACAATCTCCCGGGTAAAGAGCATTGGTAACCTCAACCACCGAAAAATAGAGGAACCGGCCTACACCGTCAGGGCTACCGACATTGGTTGTAACCGGTATTCCTTCATGGATCCAGCCGACTCTCTGGAAACCACAAAGTCCTCAGATTCCTCGCTTTACTCGAACCTGGACTCAACGCCGGCCTCCCTGCGGGAGCCCGTCACCCCCAGCACCGAGTACTCAGCTCGCCCATCCTTCACTAGCGCAAACTCAGAGGAATACTCACCGGTCGCACGGGACATCTTCCCCCTGCTTCAACAAGCCTCATCTAACCAGGTGGGTCTAGGGTTTGTGGGCCTGCCTAACGGCAGTCCGCCCCAGCCCAAGTCGCAGTCTATTCTGCTTCCCCCTGTCAAGCAAAGCCACCGACGAACCGACTCTTCCGCGTCCAGCGTATACTCCAGCGCCGCCTCGCTTGCCATCAAGAGCCCGATGCTCGCCGACGAGCCCTTTTTCGTGGCTGAGTCAGACGGAACCATCGTCGCACTCAAGTCACAGAGGGAGCTGCTGGGCCCCAAGCTGACGCTGTCGAGGACGGCAGACGACGAGGCCGACGAGATGGCAATGTCCATTCTGGAGAAAGTTTCAGCCGACGATTACCTGCGAGAAATCAAATCTAACGACTCGTGGTACATCTAGGCATTTTCTATTACCCTTGCATTTTTGGGTCTATTTATTCTGGCGAGCCAGCAAAAAGTTCTGCATATCCTTATCTTCACAGCAGCCGGTCCACACTGGCTGTACGAGTTAAAGTACGTTCATTAATACATTTCTTGTGGGCGGATCATTATCCTCTTGACTCGCTCTCAATCCCCTGCCAATCAGTGCCCTCCACTCATCTCATCCACCCTTACAGATAACTAACGATTCTACCGTTGCCGCTCCGGTCAAACGCCACTGCCTGTCTGACAGGCCCAACTGACTCTGTCTAAGTCAATGCCACGCCAACAACGGTGTCTCACATCGTCATTACTCATTTACACAGCTCAAAACTTTCTCAGAACTTCTGACTAACCGCAAAGACAAAATTATAACGCTCTCATCTCCTCCACCTGCTCGGTAAAAATTTTCTGCCGATTTTCAGGGCAAGGATACCCCTAACCTGCGGCCCTAACCATAACCCTAACCTCTAGTTGTAACATCACGTGAACACGACCATAGTCGGTCATGTAGATCGCGGATCGCCGTAGGCCGAGCCGAGAAATTTATACGGGCCGAGTCATATTCACAACATTGCTCTCAGGTTTCCATCTGGCGTCCCAATGTTGCCCGGCTGCCGATGCTCCGAGACGCCCGATGTACGCATCGCACGGCGAGGGCGCGGTAGAAACTCGACCATATTTGCCACGCTGTTGCAATTCCCTTAACGCGTAACCCCAGTAACGGTGGTCGGCGTAGATTGTGGAATGGAGAAGTAAGGTTTCTCTCGATCGCAGTACTTACGCCTGTGATTCACATACCAGCAACTGCCACGGCAGTCGCTAAACCTTAGCGCTCTGATAAACAAGAAACTCTTTTCATACGAGGGCTACACACAGCCGAAAACCATATAAGCAGGGACCAATTAGCACGTAATATTCGTCAATTATCTTAACTCGTTTAGTAAATTGTTCGCGGTGAAGTAGGGCCGCGGGTGGGCCGCGCAGCGCTGTGTGGAGAAGTTAACGTTATTCGCTGTGTGGAGATGAGCTAGCGGGCACTACTGCATATGGCTGACTAAATACCAGGGCTACAACCGTAGGGCACGAGACGCATACAAAGCCTCTGGGCACTATAGCGAATACAAACAATAACATTGAACAATAATCACAGGGCAACGGGTCACAGGGACAATAATCCATACATAACACAGTGTTAGGTATAGCCGTCTATACTGAAATTTGCTGATACTTACTGAGTTGTATCAGAACAATTCGGGTCCTATTCACTATAGCACCAAGCCAACCGGCCCGTCCACCCGTACCTGTGTCACCACGTACTGATTCATTGTCGCACGGCCGAGTCCGAGACCATCAAATGTTACTCTCTTGGCTGTCTTGGCCACCAACCGCTTTAGCCCTAACGCTATTGGTCATCACACACGTCATCAACGGTTTCTGCAAGCAACAATATCAGTGCCTATACATACGCGCGAGTAGACTATGCGTATAGCTATATCAGTCACGTGTATACATTTCTTACATTTTCCAACGCAAAGCATGTCTTAACAGAACGTTACTGTCTCAGAGCCGTGCGCCCTCACTTGCCTGACTCTAATCTGTACGCGCCGCCGTTGGCATATGCCGGCTGGCCGGACGCGCGTAAAACCGTTGACAGTGTGTTGACAATTTGCGCGCTTTCGGACCACGAAGGTCACGTGATTATTTAAAAAAATCTACTCACGTGAGCACCACGTGACCGGCCGACCATCGGAAGTAGCGACAAAAAGTTTGAGTGAGATAGGGTCCACTTGATAGCGATAGACATGCTGGAGTACACTAGCAAGCTGGTGCTTGCGCCTATGGTGAGTGCGGAGCCCCTTTCCAAGCGAAATCTAACAAGGTGCGAATCTCTGAGCTCCCCACCCGTCTCCTGTGCCTGAAGTACGGAGCCGACCTGGTTTGGGGCCCTGAAATCATTGACAAGAAGCTGGTGCAATGCACGCGGGTGTACAACGACAAAATCAAGTGCGTGGATTTCGTGGAGAACAACAACAAAGACAAGGTGGTCTTTCGAACTTTTCCGGAGCGAGAAAAAGGCAAGCTGGTGTTCCAGATGGGCACAGCCAACGCTGAGCTCGCTGTGCAGGCTGCCAAGATCGTCGCGAAAGACGTGGACGCTATTGACGTGAACTCTGGCTGTCCAAAGCATTTCTCTGTGCATTCAGGCATGGGTGCTGCTCTCATGCAGACCCCAGATCTATTGGAAAACATTTTGACATCTCTAGTTCGAGAAGTTGGCAAGCCGTTCGGCATTGATATCAGCGTCAAGATCCGGCTCATGGACCAGCTCGGTGCGAATTCTGAAGACACCTTCAAGCTTGTACGAAGACTCGTCAAGACTGGCATCTCTCACCTGACTGTCCACTGCCGAACACCTCCCATGCGGCCACGAGAAAAGGTTATTCGAGACTCGCTGTTCAAGATTGTAGAGATTTGCCGTGAAGCCGGAATTACCTGCTACGCCAACGGCGACGTTGATGGACGCTGGCAGATGCAGGATCTCATGGACACTTACAAGGTGGACGGTTGCATGATTGCACGAGCAGCTGAGGCCAACCCCAGCTGCTTCACAAACTCGTTGGTCCCATGGCAAACTATCGTTCGAGAATTTGTCGATCTGTGCACCGAGTTTGACAACAACCATGTCAACACAAAGTACTGCCTCACGAGGATGATTCCCGGAAAGGATCCCACCTACCAGGACATTGCGCGATGCAAGTCCATGGATGCTATCAGAGAGGTTGTCTACAACCTGAAAGAGAACCCGCTTAAGAGGAGGGCAGACGCAGATATGGAGCCTGCAAACACGAGGCAGAAAGTGGATAAGATCGAGGTGGAAAAAACCGTCCCCGTGCAGGCCTCTGCCTAATCTCGCATCGTCTCATGTCACGTCGCCCAGGCGCCCAATTTTATTGTATGTACATGTGACTTATTTATTACCCAGAGGCGCGCCTCCGAATAGAACTCGTTAGAATGGAGATGTCGTTAGATGCGGGTGGTGGCGACTAGTGATGACAAATAGATAAGAGACCCGACTGTTGGCGGTGGGTGGCGGCTTTGCACTGGGGAATACGCCAGTGCTCGGTGACCGCAATGGTGAATCGTGAGGAAATGCCTGGTGCCATCTGATCTGGTCAAAGGGTTAGAGGTGTTTACTGGAACAGCTTCTCCTTGATAACACACCAAACTCCAGCAGCACCAGTCATCAGACCCGACGCAATGGCCATCTGTCGTGGACCCTTAGTGGCCTTGAAGACGGCACCGGCAATGGCACCGGCACCGAGAGAGTTCATGTAGTCGTGCTGGCCTCTGTAGTAGCCGATAAGCGAGTTGATACCGTTGTAAGCGAGGGCCAAAACACCGGCGGAGTTACCGAGGAAAGGACCTCGTCGAGTGATGGCGTTAAGAACACCGTTAAGCCGTAGTCGAGAGCTGGCGCTGTCCTGTGTCTTTCGAAGGCCTTCAGCAAGACCGTAGGCACCTCCGATACCGAGACCGGTCAGGTAAACAGCACCGGTGCCGTAACAGAGATCATCCGTCCAGTCCTTGATGGGTATGATACCAGTGGCACCTGGCAGATCTGTGAGAGACTCGTCTTCGAGTTGAAGGTACTCGACGCCTCGGTCCAGGCCGGACAGCGGGTGTAGTCGGGAAGTGTCGAGAGAGGCATTTCCAAGGAAAGAGGAAACGTCCTGCGCGGCAGCAGGGTCAAATGCAAATGTAATCTCCTTCTCCTTAGGCTTCTCGCTGGAGCCAAATAGCCACGACATGTTGTATGGTGGGTTGGGTGAAAAATTTGGATACAACGCGCACGTAGGTTGTGCGGCTTAGAATATATTTGAGACAGTACCACAGAACTCATCAGCGCGATGGGGAGAATAAATTAACTCTAGGTCATTACATCATCAGTCATTCTAACGTCTAATACGCAGCGGCAATGCCCCTCTTTCTCCACCAGTCAGAAACGGCCGTGATCTGTCGGCTGAACGGATCAATGTGGATCGCATTCATGGCCGAAGCAGGGTTGTCCAGGGTCACATTGTGTCCTCTTTTCTGGAGCCCATCAATCACAGTCTGATTCATGCCGTACTCTAGGGTCGCCGTCTCTGGAATCAGCTGGTGGTGAATTCTGGGGAAGGCAATAGCATCAAGCACAGTCAGCTTTGTATGCAAGATTCGCACAATGGCTTGAAGGATGGCAGTAGGGATTCGCGAGCCACCGGCGCTGCCAATAATAATTTCAGGGTGGCCATTGTTGGAGACAATAGTAGGGCTCATTGACGACAGAGGTCGCCGGCCAGGCGTAACATAATTGTATTTTGATGGCCGCAGCTTGAACTGGTTTGCCCGGTTTGGAACGGAGAAGTCATCCATCTGCGAGTTGAGGATAATACCAGTGACTGGATCAGCTACTCGTGAACCAAAGCTGAGATTAACAGTAGTTGTCATGGACACGGCCATACCGTTCTCGTCTATAATGGAAATGTGTGCTGTTCCCTTGTCGACGGAATTCTCAAAGTACGGGTGGTAGTCCTGCCATGGGTAAGTCTGAGAGTCGGAAATGTTTGCTCTAATCAGCGGCGCAGTGATTGGGTCTAGAAGCTGTGCAATGAGCTCGGTATTGTCCAAAGTATCTCCGAGTCGCGTTCGACCCGCCGCCATCCACTTCATGGCTTCCACCAGTCGCTGGTTGTTGACGGCATCAAAGTCATCGTTTGAATCTTCTAGGAATCCATCAAGAATGTCAAAGGCCAGAATGAGTGCCGGGCCGGTACTCGGGTTTGGCATGGTGACTACTTCTCGCCCCAGAAACTGCGTTTTGACGGTGCCGGAGACAGCGGCTGTGTAGTTTGCGAAATCCTCCACCGTGAGAATTCCGCCCCGTTGCTGGTTGGCTCGCACCAGAGACGGAGCGATGGGTCCCTCGGGGTCGTAGAACACGGACGCGCCGTGATGGGCAATCAGCCGGAGGGTCTCGGCGTACTGATGCCGCGTCACCTTGTCGCCCTCCTCGACAACGACGCCTCTGTGGAGGTACGGGTGCCACTCTTCTGGGTACTGCTCAAGCGTGGCTTTGCATGTCTTTAGAGCCTCACCGGTCGGCTGGCCGATAGCGAATCCATTCTTGTTGACTTGGATAACGGGCTCTACCAAGTCCTTCCAGGGGATCTTACCGCTGGAGTACCGGTCAAAGGCAGCTTGAAGACCAGCCAGTTCTCCAGGCACTCCAGAAGCCAGACCGCCAACTTTGCTAGCCGTTGTATCGTTGTCAAACATGTGCATTGTCGCAAACTGCGGAGCCACTTCCCGGGCATCAATAGCCAGTGAAGAGCCGTTCTGATGACGAACAGTGATGAAGGAGCCACCCCCAATGCCAGATGAGTGCGCATTGATACTGCCGATACAGAGCGCAGTGGTTACCAGGGCATCAACCGCAGAGCCGCCACGCCTGATCACGTCTAAGCCCATCTCTGAACATTCTGGAACATCACAGGCAACGGCAGCCTTGGTGCCCTTAATGGCGTACTCTTGTTCGGGATAGTAGCTAGCGCTGCCCTTGGAGGCATCTGGTGAACCGGATGGAACAGGGTCCCTCGCATGCAGGGAGTGGTACTCCACAGGCTGGTGGGACACGTAGCCATAGACTAGCAGGAGAAAGCTCAGTAAGCAAGCCGTAAAGACCAGTCTATATCGAATCATGCGTATCCGAGCCATCCCATGATGCTTATATAATGTTATGTCACTTGTCTTGGACAATAGTGATCGCCGTTTGTCCCTAACCCTGATATGGGTCACGCCTTACCATGCACCAGCAGCCATAAGGTTATGCTTTATGGGGTCATTGTGGGTTCTCCCGCGGTCTGCGCCGAGCCTGCTAGTTAGACAGAGATTGAGGTTCTACGAAATAGGCTGAGAATTGGCTAGGATTTACCACGTGACCGGATCTAAATAATCTATGGACGGTCCTTATCTCTTGTGCCGCGTGGTTAGCTATTCTGAATGACGCTGGATGGCCGCAAAGGGTCCTGAGAAGATGCCAAGGGATGGGCGTGGGATTACCCAGATAAGTCTCAGGGGAGATTGTAACATAACTGGCGGGGGGCTTGGCCACGGTAGCAATCGGTCACCATGCCGGGTTCGACAACGGTAACAGTTGATTGAGAGCAATGATTGGCAAGATAAACAGAGATAAGGAGGTGAAATTAGAAGTTGATTCTGACAATAGTGCAGTTCTGTGCGGCGGGTGCGGCGAACTTCCCAGCACATCGATTTGTCCGGAGAGACCGGACACCACGGGTCCCCGACTACGGTTGGATGCTCGGAGACATTTTGTGGAGTAATGCCAGCTCGTGTCATTCCAGGAACAGTGCATTGACCAATTGAGGGCAGGACATTGAGGTTCACGTGCCGCAGGTGCTAGATATTGTGCACCGGCATATTTGGGCGGGCCAGCTCCGATATGCGTGCCGTGGTTTTGCTGGCGCGCCGGATTCTCATGAAATCTTGTTCCAATGGTTTCAATTAGAGGAGCGAGACTCTAAGGCATGATGCCGTAGTCAGCGGAGATCTCTGTGATTGCTGAGGACGACGGCTGAAGGGCGTTCGAAAACCCCGGCGTCCCACACGCTCGTGGCTACTGAAACGTAGCAACGATTCCTCGATAGCTTAAACTGTCTAAACTGTCAGGGACTGCTGTTTGAGTTTGACCTCTAAGTCCAGGAACCCATGACGTCAGAGAACGCCAACGGGACGGCTCCATTCAACGCTTACGCGTTCGACTTTCGACTTTCGACTTGCAGCTTGTCAGAAAGCTCGTACGCGGGTGCAACTGCTTGAGTAAGTACGTATCCCGTAGCGTAACATACCTAACGATCTAACTATCTCTCGTACGCGCCTAAAATGAAACTCCCAAGCACTCGTAGTTGCCGGGACAACACCTTCCATGCGCGCAAGTCCCAACGCGCGGGCGCGCTGGTCCCCTAGCAACAATCAATCAACCCTAAGCTCCAGCATCAAAAATCAAAATCAAAATCAAAATCAAAAGTGGCCAGTTCCTGTGATGGAAATCGAAAATGCCACGCCCAAGCCGAGCGCGCCCGCACGCAACACAAGGACCCCCGCGCCACCCATCTCTATATAAACCCCAACGCCCCCGTGAATTCTCTTTTTCTCTCAACTACAACAAATTTAATAAACATGTCTGGGTGAGTAAATACACAAAAAGAGGACGGTCCGACCCATTATGAAGCGATCACGTGTTTGATAGGGTATCGCGAGTCGTCTAGTACTAGCTGCTGCAAGCTACTGCCGCTGAAGCCGGTTACTACGACTACGGTTGTCCTGTCTACCGCTTTAAATTGTCGTGGGGTGGTCTGATTGGTCATCGCGATGACGCGCGTTTTGGCGCGCGTCTTACAATAGGGCACGTGATCCAATTCAAGAACGCGCTAATACAGACGAGGAAAAGGTGGAAAAGGTCTTGGAAAGGGTGGCGCTAAGCGACACCGAAAGATTCTACGAGACAACATTTCTGGTATCACCAAGCCAGCTATCCGACGACTGGCACGACGAGGTGGTGTCAAGCGAATTTCCGCTCTGATCTACGACGAGACTCGAGGTGTCCTCAAGTCCTTCCTGGAGTCTGTCATTCGAGACGCTGTCACATACACCGAGCACGCTAAGCGAAAGACTGTCACCTCGCTGGACGTTGTCTACGCTCTGAAGCGACAGGGCCGAACTCTGTACGGTTTCGGTGGTTAATTATTTATTTATGGTATGGGATAATGCAATTGTTTTCAGTATGACGCGCAATGAGATATAATGTCACAAGAACCCTGATGGTAGGCATGCACTAGCTGGTCAAGCTTTAGTAGGATGTGTATCATTGACCGCAAGTTTGCAATTGGCCACAGTATCTTTGACTTCTTTCACTGAGGACCTTCGTCAGAATTTCACCGCTAGCCTGATAATACGCGGCCCTGATAGCCTATACTCCTCAGATTATCCCCTTGCATAGCCAACTGCAACTGACTGCGCTTGTTGACTGTAGATCAAACGCCGTCAACTCAACGAGATACTTCAGCATAGTCGTAGTAATACACAATCAACAAGACATCCAAATGCCAGGATCAGTTTATCACTCAACCAGCAACCGTCGCTGACGCGTCGCAGAATCAACAGCCTGATTAGGGCTAGGGCAAATGGAAAATGTGGGTTAGGGGACTATTCTGATGTCAGGGGAAGTGCAGGATGAGGCTGATCAGCAAAGACGAGGTCAGAGGTACCAAGTGAAGGCTCGAGTGGATGTAATGCTATGCTAGCATGATGTGCAAGTCACGTGTGTCCTGTAGAACCAAACTAGCATCGTGACAGACGCCTCCCTGTATTTCATGTATAGACGGGGCTATAACTCGGAGCTCGGAGATGGTTGGTCACAGGGGTCGGACCACCGTTGAGAAGCGCCAATATCAAGTCAGTGCAACAAACTCGTGCCTACGAACGAAAAGTTATTGAAATCCAAGTCGATACAAATAGATTGATTAATTTACGAGGTAGTTTATCCGAGCGCAGTGGGAAGACGGTACGGGTACACGGCTAGTGGCGCCACTTTGTGGCGTGCGGGACGCGAGATGACACTATTATGTGAGTTGCACTGATGCTATGCACTGAGCGGAATAACGGTTCATCGAACAGTGATAGCCGGTTGTGTTGAGAACCGGATTAATTGCTGTTGGGACCCATCGGTTTTACGGAGTAAATTGTTGGGAGTGGATGGGAGGTGAGCGCGGAACGTAATAAAGGCCCAGTAGCGCCCGCGCATGCAGCTTAACTTTCCGGTAGCATAATTCCTTGCCAGGCATTCGTCAGATTTGCTCTTCTAGTTTTCTAGAGAAGGATACGCATACAGCTAGTTACACGCTAGAATTGGAGGATTGGATTGGATTGGAGTCTAGGTTGTTTGATTTGATTGATTTATTTGAGGGTTCCCCTGATTATAGTGAGTACCAGCGTCAGGAGCAGAGCGACTGGTTCGAGAGACCGCAGCGGTGTTATGTGTGGCTCTCCTGAGCCAGCTGTGACCTGGTTGAATACGGCTTAGCGACAATTGGCGTTTACTGGCTTGAATTGAACAGATCATGGTGGTCTGATCTGGCGCTTAGAATGGACAGATGGCAAGTTTTCTTGCAACTATACCATTATCAGGTCACTATTACAGAGACGCTATCCTTTATGAATCGCAGGGAATGAAGCTTTCGAGTTCCCCTGGATACAACTAACACAGAAAATGGCTCAAACGCCTGAGCGATATGATCACCAGAACCTGCCAGGCCACTTTCTGGGTCTGAACTCGGTGGACGTTGCCCCGAGCAGTGCAGTGAAGGATTTTATTAAGGAGAAGGGAGGACACACGGTAATCACGAATGTGAGTATGATGAGGGCAAGATCAGCAAGACTAGAGCTGGTCTGACCGAGACAGTGTATACAGGTGACCAGATCATTTGGTGGGAGGAGAGGCGTGGAGGGTGCTAATTCAGGTTTTGATTGCCAACAACGGTATTGCTGCCGTCAAAGAAATTCGATCCGTACGAAAATGGGCCTACGAAACGTTCGGTGACGAGCGGGCCATTTCCTTCACTGTCATGGCCACCCCTGAGGATCTTGAATACAATGCCGACTACATCCGAATGGCTGACCAGTACGTCGAGGTCCCAGGTGGTACCAACAATAATAACCACGCCAACGTCGAGCTGATTGTCGACATTGCCGAGCGAACCGGCGCCCACGCTGTTTGGGCCGGCTGGGGTCACGCTTCCGAGAACCCACTTTTGCCAGAGTCCCTTGCCGCGTCTCCAAAGAAGATTGTCTTCATTGGACCCCCAGGATCTGCCATGAGATCTCTTGGTGACAAAATTTCTTCCACTATCGTTGCACAGCACGCCAAGGTTCCATGTATTCCATGGTCTGGTACCGGCGTTGACGAGGTCCAGGTGGACCCCAAGACCGGTCTTGTTTCCGTCGCTGACGACATTTACCAAAAGGGCTGCTGCCAGAACGCCGAGGACGGTCTCGAGAAGGCCAAGCTGGTGGGCTTCCCAATCATGATCAAGGCCTCTGAAGGTGGTGGCGGTAAGGGTATCCGAAAGGTTACCAACGAGGAGGACTTCAAGACTCTCTACAACCAGGTCATCACTGAGGTTCCCGGCTCGCCAGTCTTCGTCATGAAGCTTGCCGGCAATGCTCGACACTTGGAGGTCCAGCTTTTGGCCGATCAGTACGGTAACAATATCTCCCTTTTCGGTCGAGACTGTTCCGTTCAGCGACGACACCAGAAGATTATCGAGGAGGCTCCAGTCACCATTGCTCAGGCCGACACCTTCACTGAGATGGAGAAGGCCGCCGTTCGACTGGGTCAGCTCGTCGGATACGTCTCTGCCGGTACCGTCGAGTACCTGTACTCCTATGAGGACGACCAGTTCTATTTCCTGGAGCTGAACCCACGTCTGCAGGTGGAACATCCAACCACCGAGATGGTCACCGGTGTCAACTTGCCAGCTGCCCAGCTGCAGATTGCCATGGGTATCCCATTGCACAACATTAAGGACATTCGATTGTTCTACGGCGTTGACCCACACGCCCAGACCTACATCGACTTTGACTTTTCCACAGAGCTTGGCCGAAGCACTCAGCGACGACCATCTCCAAAGGGCCACACCACAGCCTGCCGAATCACTTCTGAGGACCCAGGTGAGGGCTTCAAGCCTTCCAACGGTGTGATGCACGAACTCAACTTCCGATCGTCATCCAACGTTTGGGGTTACTTCTCCTTCGGTAACCAGGGTGGTATCCACTCCTACTCCGACTCGCAGTTCGGCCACATCTTCGCCTTTGGCGAGAACCGAGCTGCCTCTCGAAAGCACATGGTTGTCGCCTTGAAGGAGCTGTCGATTCGAGGTGATTTCCGAACTACCGTCGAGTACCTGATCAAGCTGCTCGAGACTCCAGATTTCGGTGACAACAAGATCACTACTGGCTGGCTGGACGAGTTGATCACCAAGAAGCTCACCGCCGAGCGACCAGACCCATACCTTGCTGTTCTGGCCGGCGCTGCGACCAAGGCTCACATCCAGTCCGAGAACAACTTCAAGGACTACCACGCCGCTTTGGAGCGAGGTCAGGTCAACTCTAAGGACAACCTGAAGTCTGTCTTTGACATTGAGTTCATCTACGAGGGTCAGCGATACAAGTTCACCGCTACTCGATCCTCTATGGACTCCTACACTATGTTCCTCAACGGCTCTATTGCCGAGGTCGGTGTCCGATCTCTCAGTGACGGTGGTGCGCTGATTGCCCTGTCCGGCAAGTCACACACTGTCTACTGGAAGGAGGAAGTTGGCGCTACCCGATTGTCTGTTGACGCTAAGACCTGTCTGCTGGAGGTTGAGTCCGACCCTACTCAGTTGCGAACTCCTTCCCCAGGTAAGCTTGTCAAGTTCTTGGTCGAGAACGGCGAGCACGTCAAGGCCGGTCAGCCCTACGCCGAGGTCGAGGTCATGAAGATGTACATGCCACTGGTTGCCCAGGAGAACGGTATCATCCAGCCCATCAAGCAGCCCGGATCCACTCTGGACGCCGGTGACATTTTGGCTATCCTTGCTCTGGACGACCCATCCAAGGTCAAGCACGCTCTGCCATTCGAAGGCCAGCTGCCCGAGTACGGTCCACCAGTCTCGATTGGTGAGAAGCCATTCCAGCGATTCCGAGTTCTCAACAAGACTCTGCTCAACATTCTGGCTGGTTTTGACAACCAGGTCGTCATGAACAAGTCTGTCAAAGAACTCGTTGATTTGCTGCGAAACCCAGATCTGCCATACGGTGAGTGGAATGAGCAGGCCTCTGCCCTGCACAGCCGACTCGACCCCAAGCTCGACGCCATGCTCATCTCCATTGTCGACAAGGGTAAGCAGCGAAAGGCTGAGTTCCCAGCCAAGCAGCTGCTCAAGGCTTTCGAGAAGTATGTTCCAACCGGCTCTGCCGACGCTCTCATCTACCGACAGAAGATCGAGCCTCTGGTGACCATTGCTACTCGGTACACCGACGGTCTGCAGGCCCACGAATTCCAGTTGTTCGCCTCTTACCTGGAGAGCTTTTACGATGTTGAATCCCTGTTCAGCGGCCCTGGTACTCGAGACGAGGAGGCTGCCATCCTCAAGCTGCGAGACCAGAACAAGACTGACTTGTCCAAGGTTGGTCTGACTGTGTTCTCTCACAGCCGAGTTGGTGCCAAGACCAACTTGATCCTGGCCATTCTGAACGAGTACGCCCCAGGCAAGGTCGACAGCCAGCACATTGCTCAGTACTTGCGAGCCACCCTCAAGAAGATTGTGGAGCTCGAGGGCCGATCTGTGGCCAAGGTCGTCCTCAAGGCTCGAGAGATTCTGATCCAGTGTGCTCTGCCATCCCTGCGAGAGCGAACTGACCAGCTCGAGCACATTCTGCGATCTTCCGTCATTGAGACCAGCTACGGTTCCGTTGGCTTTGAGCGACGAACTCCAAACATCAGCGTCCTCAAGGAGGTCATCGACTCTAAATACACTGTCTTCGACGTGCTCTGCCAGTTCTTTGGCCACTCTGACCACTACATCGTTATGGCCGCCTTGGAGCTGTATATTCGACGTGCTTGCCGAGCCTACTCTATCGTCGAGTTCAACTACCACAATGAGTCCGGCGATTCTCCAGTCTGCAGCTACAAGTTCAAGCTCCCATCGCTGTCTAACGCTGCTTACAACGCTGTTGCCCGAGAGACCTCTGTCGCTGGCTCTCCAGTCACTGGCAGCCGACCAGTCTCCCGAGCCATCTCGATTTCTGACCTGACTTTCATGGTTGACAACTCTGACTCGTCCCCTCTGCGACACGGTGTTATCTCTCCTGCCACTGACATTGATGACGTCGATGAGGCTCTGTCTCGAGCCCTGGAGTTCTTCCCACGACGATCTGGTGGTATTGAGATCAAGGTAAACGGTGACCTCAAGAGCACCATCGCCCAGTCCCGAGTTCCACAGCAGCCAAAGGAGACTCCTCTGATGAACATTTGCTCCGTTGTTGTCTCCACTTCTGACTCCGACCTCACCGACGACGCTCTCCTGGCACGAGTCCAGGAGATTGTCGACGACTACAAGGAGGACCTGTTCGCCTGCGGCGTCCGACGGCTGACTGTTCTGTTCGGCAACCAGCTAGGAACCTACCCCAAGTACTTCACCTTCCGAGGCCCTGAGTACCAGGAGGACAGCACTATCCGACACATAGAGCCAGCTCTCGCCTTCCAGCTGGAGCTGGGACGACTGTCCAACTTCGACATCAAGCCAGTCTTCACTGCCAACCGAAACATTCACGTTTACGAGGCTGTCGCCAAGAACTCGCCATCTGACCGACGATACTTCACTCGAGGTATTGTGCGACCAGGCCGAATTCGAGACGACATCACCACCGCTGAGTACCTCACTTCCGAGGCCAACCGATTGGTCTCTGACATTCTGGACGCGTTGGAGGTCATTGACACTACCAATTCCGACCTGAACCACATCTTCATCAACTTCACTGCCGTGTTCCAGCTGCGACCAGAGGAGGTCGAGGCCGCCTTTGGCCAGTTCCTGGAGCGATTCGGTCGACGATTGTGGCGACTGCGAGTTGCCGGTGCTGAGATCCGAATCATGGTCACTGACTCTGCTACCGGTGTCAACTACCCACTGCGAGCTATGATCAACAACGTCTCTGGTTACGTCGTCAAGTCTGAGCTGTACGCTGAGGTCAAGAACGACAAGGGCGAGTGGGTGTTCAAGTCGCTCGGCCAGCCTGGCAATATGCATCTGCGACCAATCTCTACACCATACCCAACCAAGGAGTGGCTACAGCCCAAGCGATACAAGGCTCACCTTATGGGCACCACCTACTGCTACGATTTCCCAGAGCTGTTCAAGCAGGCTGTGCGAACTCAGTGGAAGAACGACACCATCCCAGACGATTACTTCACCTACACCGAGCTGATCGCCGACGAGACTGGCTCGTCGCTTTCTGAGGTTTCTCGAGAGGCAGGTGCTAACAACGTCGGCATGGTCGGCTGGAAGTGCCGAGCCAAGACTCCGGAGTACCCACGAGGCCGAAACTTTGTCATTGTCGCCAACGATATCACCTTCAAGATTGGTTCTTTCGGTCCGCAGGAGGACGTCTTCTTCGACCTGGTCACCAAGCTGGCCCAGAAGGAGGGTATCCCACGAATCTACCTGGCCGCCAACTCTGGTGCCCGAATTGGTATCGCTGACGAGCTCGTTGGCCACTTCAAGGTCGCTTGGAAGGATCCGCAGAACCAGGAGAAGGGCTTTGATTACCTCTACTTCACCCCAGAGACCTACGACGAGCTGTCTGCTAAGCCAGCTCTGAAGAAGGCCGTCGAGGTTGAGCGAATCGTTGAGAACGGTGAGGTCCGACACAGAATCCTCTTCATTGTCGGTGCCCAGGACGGTATAGGTGTCGAGTGTCTGCAGGGATCTGGTCTCATTGCCGGAAACACTGCTCGAGCTTACAAGGACATCTTCACTCTCACCCTCGTCACTTGTCGATCTGTCGGTATCGGTGCCTACCTGGTCCGACTTGGTCAGCGAGCTATTCAGATTGAGGGCCAGCCTATCATCCTGACTGGTGCTCCTGCTATCAACAAGATGCTGGGTAAGGAGGTTTACACTTCCAACCTGCAGCTTGGTGGTACCCAGATCATGCACCGAAACGGTGTGTCGCACTTGACCGCCACCGACGACCTTGACGGAGTCATCAAATGCATGCAGTGGCTGTCCTACATCCCTGCCGCCCGAAACTTGCCAGTTCCGATCCTGGACTCTGGTGACAACTGGGACCGAGACGTGGAGTTTATGCCAGTGCGAAAAGAGCCCTACGACGTTAGATGGCTGATTGCCGGACGAGAGATTGACGGCGGTTTCGAGCACGGTTTGTTCGACAAGGGCTCTTTCCAGGAGTACCTCGGCGGCTGGGCCCAGGGTGTCTGTATCGGTCGAGCCCGGCTGGGTGGTATTCCATTCGGTGTTATCGGTGTCGACACTCGAACCATCGAGAACGTGATCCCCGCCGACGCTGCCAACGCCAACTCCACCGAGACCATCGTTCAAGAGCCTGGCCAGGTGTGGCACCCCAACTCTGCATTCAAGACCGCACAGGCCATGAAGGACTTCAACAATGGTGAACAGCTGCCATTGATGTTGCTGGCCAACTGGCGAGGTTTCTCTGGTGGCCAGAGAGACATGTACAACGAGGTCCTCAAGTACGGTGCCTTCATTGTGGACGCTCTGGTCGACTACAAGCAGCCAGTCATGGTCTACATTCCACCTACCGGTGAGCTTCGAGGTGGTGCCTGGGTCGTCGTTGACCCGGCGATCAACTCTGACATGATGGAGTCCTACGCCGACGAGGAGGCCCGAGGTGGTGTCCTCGAGCCCGAGGGTATCGTCGGCATCAAGTTCAGACGAGACAAGCTGCTCGATACCATGAAGCGACTCGACCCAGCCTACGGCGAGCTCGCCGCTAAGATCGAGGACAAGTCTCTCAGCGCTGATGAGTTGTCAGACGTCAAGGTCAAGCTGTCCAAGCGAGAGAAGCAGCTCATGCCTATCTACCAGCAGATTGGTCTCCAGTTCGCTGACCTTCACGACCGAGCCGGCCGAATGGTCGCCAAGGGTGTCGTTCGAAAGGAGCTCAAGTGGCGAAACGCCCGACGATTCTTCTTCTGGCGAATCCGACGACGACTCAACGAGGAGTACCTGGTCCGACGAATTGCCCAGGCTCTGCCAAACTCGTCCCGACTCGAGCAGCTCGCTCGACTCAAGTCCTGGTACACTTCTGTTGACAATGTCGACGAGGACGACCGGGCTGTTGCCGAGTTCCTGGAGAACAGCTCCGCCGAGCTATCTGCCAAGATCAACGAGCTCAAGAACGATGCTCTGTCCCAGAACTTTTCTTCGCTCCTGCGATCCACCGAGGACAATGGTGTCAGCGTTCTGACCCAGGCCCTCAAGACTCTGTCTGCCGAAGAGCGAGAGGCTATTCTCAAGGCTCTGTAAGCCCATTCCATTGGCTATATGCCCTAATGTACATTATGAATACCAATACATTTAGATGACTAGATTTGTGAACCTTCTTGCGTATTAAAGCTGAAAATATCGCTGACTTGGCTATCTGTCATAACTGTTGCGTGTTGGTCTGCTCTCAAATATGTTATTCTGTGATCAGTCACAGCTCATCTATAAGGTGATTCCACCATCGTTAATTCGTTTTATATACATTGTCATTACACATAAATAGCTGGCTGGGACCTCAAGCTCATTCAGCTCTAGTCAAAGCCGAGGTCCGATTCCCGCTTTACACGAATACCGGCTATAGGACTTCCCATCGGCGGAGGATTAGTAGGTTCGCCTGTGATGCCAATGTCAAATATTGGCAGGAAGTTTCCGATAATCATCATTGGGATATCAAAGACGTCACGTTTGACCGTCCACGTGCACGCGGTTGGGATTTTGTCTCCTGATGGTCTTAGCAGAGTGCATTCTGTCATGGTAACACCCCGCGAGTCTCCAAAGGCCAGCTTGCTGAAGACATCAAAGTAGTCCGTGACGCTCTTGTCGTCCATCAGCTCCACTATAAAGGTACCATCTGAGGTTGCAGATAGCAATCTTTCTCGCGACCAGCCTGTTAGTATGCAAAATTCTTCTCCAACCGCAGCGATTTGTCCTGTCCTCCTCCATACAATGGTAGGGGTGCCAGAGTAGTGTATGATTTTCTCAAACTCATAAAGTGTTCGCTGAAAGCATTGCTCCATAAAGATTAGGTCCTCTCCTTTCAGTGTTTTCGTCGCGGCTATAAAGGACGGTCTGTAAGCAGCCATGGCCCGGGCCATGTGCATCAGATGGCTCTTGTCGAATCGGTTGCGTAGGTATGAGATTAACTTATGGTAGCCCTGAGTGTATGGGAACGGCGCCGTGACGTTTTTGTATACATTTTCTGGGTGTCCTTCTTCAAATAACGAGGGTTGTAAGGCCCTTCTCCTGTCTATTAGGTCGGCAAAGCTTGTTTCTGATTCTGGTGTGATGTTGAGTGGTGAGTCGTGACTTTGCAGCATCTCGCTCAGTATCGAGTACTCCAGGTTTGCAGTTTTGGAGCCAAAATCAAACGGCAAGTCTTCGCTCCGTAATAGTCCATCTGGTGGTGTCGGTGGTAATGAGTGTGATATTGACGGCAGTTTGGGCAGTACCATGGACGGCATAGTTATGTGTTCTGAAGTTTGAGGACTATGGTTCTGTTCAGGTGAGTCCATGAGATACTTTGCACGTTTCCGAACACCGTCGTGGCAGGTGTCCTGACAGCCTTTCTTGATGCACCGCTTGCAGGGCCGACCTTCGTCGCAGGTAACGTGTGCTCGCTGACAGTGTATGCAAGCACGGGATGTTTTTGGTCGTTTGACTTTTGTTTCTCGCTGGATTAGTACTTCTCCAAATAATTCTTTCATGGAGATGCTTCTAGTCCACCTATGAAACTCTTGGCTTGTTCTCACCCAGTCATAAGTCCGTTCAGCTTGAAGCTAGAAAGTCCAATAACTTGTTCATCACTCACGCCTAGTTCCGTGGTCAGTCATCAGCCTTCTTATCATCACACGCATTCCTAGCGCTACCGCTGTCGGATACCGGCTCCGACAGCCGCTCACCAGCCGTGCCTCTGTGACATGACCTAAGTCGCATCACAATCAGTTCCGTCCATGGCTTGGTCCAAAATATCCTCAAATCCTTGTCTATTACCTCCACCTAGGCAAGCCGACTCACCTCTACTATATTCATTGTGTCGCGTAGTTGGGTAAATGAATCATCCCAACAGTATTGATCACCCTCTGCGCTAGCGTTGATTACGTCCTGTAGCTTTTGGAAGGTCTGGCGGAGTTTGCGGTGCTACGTGGGTTATGTGTTTTGCCAGTGGTTAACGCTGCTCGTGTGAGCTTATCTATTGGTTTTCATTGAATTAGGTCTGCGCGGCGTTTTCTTCAACGGTCATAACGGCGCCGTCGTCGGGGTAACCACAACAGTTATTAATGTCGTACAACTTGCCAAGAGGTTTGGCTATAAACTACTTGATTCTCCTATGTCCTGAGATTCTAGTGATTTTCCACCTCACTCTCTTTCCTACTCCACATCCCGGTCTGCCGGTACGCCTGAGAGTTTGGGGGTCACAGGGGTACAACAAGCGAGCCGGTTCGGTCTCACTGTAAAACATTCCTCTGCATGACTCGGCCAAGTTCATAGACCAAGTATTGGGATGCAGCGCCGGGCTTGAAACCGGTGGTTTACTGTGAACGCAGGACCGTTGGTTACTTTCAGTAAGCCGGCTTGTGACGGCGTAAAACACAATCACGTGAGGGTCACTCTCAAGCATATGGTGTGCTTAGAAATATGAACCCTCAATTGTCTATAACTGACGGTGAGAGACGGCTAAGGTAGTCAGCTAGTAAAGAACCGCCTCTCTCACACCTGTTGTATTCGTAATACTTGACCGAATCTTCCGCTGCTATGTTTGATGATGAATCAGGATATCTTCCCCTTCACTAAAGGAAACGACCTTTCTCTTTTGCGAAATCTACATCATTCGCAAAATCATATTTCTCTAACATGTTGTTACTCTGTGAAACTCTCAACTTAGTCACGTTTGCCGCCATTGTGTTGATGTTCAGCCTGTATTGCTGCGTACAATCCCAACAGGCTGAGTGATCCCATGGCTAATACAGCCAGTGTCAGGAACAATTTAACGCCTTTATCACGTCTGCCCGCGTCGGCTTTCAGCATAGAGTCATCATCCGCGTTTGCCGTGTCGTCGTTGGCGACTGGTTTGTAGCCACCAGATGTTGCTCGAAATCTTTGCCCCGCTTCAAGATGAACCCTTGTATAAATACACGAAGGTGCGCGTACAGGGAAGCGCATAATCAGGTGCGCAAAAGCGCAGATGCCGTACTGATGATGATAATCTATTATAGTCGTTTTTAAGCTCTAGGCCAGTGACTTTACTTGGTGCTACCTAATTGCTCGCGGATTCCAGCGTATCCAGCTTCCGTAAACAACCATTTCATGCCTAATCTGAGGCAAACGTGCTACAGGGGTATGCCAGCGGCGCTGGCTCCTTCCCTGGGTGGACACCTCATCCGTCTTACTGGTGCCGGCTAAGCCGTCCGGCGGCGAGGTGCCCGATTGCGGCCAAGTACATGGCTTTGGAAAAATCAGTAGTGGTAGGGCCGTACTGCTCTAGCGGCCGCGATAGGTCGACTAAATTTATTTACTCTACCGGGGATACAAACACGATACGAATCTGCCAGTTTGCCGATTTGCACGTGAAGCCGAACCTTTGGAGCCTCTGTAAATTGGATATATGAGGTTCCAGCGTTAAATCCTCGTCCTGCTGCAGCAGAGGAATTTGAGATGAGACATTTTCGCTGATATGGGACGTGCCGGGAGGTACAGGTGATTGCATCGGATTTCATCTTAACCGGTTATCTTGCAGCACCGTGCCGTGGGCAGGTGGCCGACAACGGACTCCGGCTCTCAGGCGCTAGCTAACATTGCAGGATGGTTATATATTTATACGGCTCACTTCGTCACATGCGAGCAATGATTTCTGGCTACAAACCGGTCACTGGAGACGCGGATGTCGAGAACTGGCCAACTGAGATTGACGATGAATTGATGGACGACCGACGTGATAGGGCCGTCATACGGTTCATGACTTATGTTGTGATAGCTGTGGCCTTCTTGAGTCTCTTGGGATGGTTTGCGGGAGTAAAAGCGCAACATCAACACGAAGAAGGCTTTAGCTGGAGCGCGTTCCAGACAACGCTATATATGGGCATCGCTGGGGGTTCGGCCTATCTCGCTAAACCCATGTGCTCCGCAGCATTGGCAAGTTTAATGGGTGGCCCGGCGGCTGGCACAGTAGTGGCGGGCGCTTGTGTGGGGTCGGCGGTGTCAGCAGCCGTGTATGGAGCCCTAGTCGTAGAAAGGTTTATTGGGTGATGTCGCGCGTTTATGGGAATTACTGGATTACTGGAGGTTTCGGCCTTCTCTTTTCTCTTTCGATGGACATTTAGGGAGAACGCCGCCAATCACATATTTGAACAATTATTTATAAGCTTGCAACATGTAGACTGGGTCAAGCGAGCAGATATGTTCACCAAGGTAAATGTTGGACCTAAGCAGAAGCAGGTCGGCTCTTCTGCGTACTCTGCACCCTGGACCTCTCGCTGCCATGTAGGTAATACGCCAGTACTTATGCATTACCTTTGGTGGCTCGTCATCACTCTGAAGTGCCTTGTAGATCGCGGCGAAAAAGCTGTCGGTGCCTAACTGCGTCGCGGTCGTCGGGGTAACCACTACATGTGAAGTTCAGGCTCGGCTATAAAAAGGACATCAAATCCCTTTCGTCCTGAGAATCCGTTCATCTCTTTTCTTCGTTCTCTGTCCTGTTCCTGAATACCACCAACCCGGTTCGCCGGCGCGACTGACCAATTTGGGGGTGACAGGGGGTAGTTTCGCGAGCCGTTAAGTCTCACTGTAAAACATTCCGGTGATTGACTTGGCAGGGCGGAGGGAGTCTGTACTGTGATAGGTATGATGTGTGGACTGTGATCAGGTCAGAATCTTTATGGTCATTAGTTGCCGAGTGCGGTGAGGCATCAGCGAATGACAGCGCGCATGCAGCTGCGTCACCTCAGCTGGTGCTTTATACTACGATTCCGTGTCTCTGAGTCTGGGATTGTTGGTGGTCTGTTAAGGTTTTGTGTGGTAATATGACTTTCTCTGCGTGCTTCGTAGCCTAAACATGTTCGGAGCAAAATGCACATAATTATAGAAGACTTCCCCAGCTGCACTTCGGCACAGTTGCACTTTATGCTTAATTCGTATAGTCCCTGCTAACGGGCATAGTCGGCTGTTTTTGAGTTGTATATTTGCGGCCTCGGTAGATGGTAGGCTCATCTTAACTGTGTAATTTTCACAGTACTGCAGCAATTAATTGATTGTTTCTGCTTGTGCGTGGGATGTGTTAGTTCAGCTGGTCGTTGTCTGATGCGCTCTATTGTAAGAATAGCAACAGACGGCGACCTTCCGTACGCATCTCACCACATAAGCTATCTAGAACCCCGCTATATCTGCCTTGTCTGGAAGCTGGCTGGTGTCATATTTAAACTTATGTTGTAGTTTTACTCAATTGGCCACATATGTATATAGCTATAGCTACAGGCTGTTATCGAGGAGGTTGAAGCCTTATTCGACCTGTTGGTCGCAATAATTTTTTTAATCACTCTGCTACACGTAGCGTGCATATAGAAGAATCCTTTCCAACCGAATTGTACATTAACTGTACGATAATTAATTTTGAACGTCGTTGCGCGCTCAACTTTTTGGCGTCGTCGCGCGAAAGCCACGACTTGTTTAGAACAGCCCGACGTGCGTCAAACTTGATTCAACGCGCCATAATTGCGGGCCACGGACTTACAGACATCTGCGTACATCAAGATCGGTCACTACTAGATCTCTAAACGGACAAGAACCTAGCGCATCGAGAACTTCCAGACGATCTAAAACCGTGTACACTCAATAAATCAAGTCAGTTCCGACCCTGCGCGCACTATAGCTCCAACTTACCGGCAACCTGATCCACTTCTAATGCAACTTGGGGCACAACTAGCGAACTACAACACTAACACAAACAGACGTAGCAGAACTGTCCCGAAACGAACGAAGATCATGTCTCAACGCACTAGATCTGAGACCACCAGGTACCGTACCAATACGGAAGCCACAATGTCCACGAGGCTTCTCAATGTGGTAAAGCTCAATTGGGCTTACACATTTGGTAGTGTTTTTTTACTGCCACAATTCCCTCGCATCTGTTAACAGCGCTGTTCCTCGCCGTAGATACTCGGAATAAGTGACATCACTACTGAGACAGAATGTAAATAGCATCGCAAGGAGTCAGATCCCGACGCTCGAGGTCGATGTAAGTTAGCGTTGGTCCGGCCAGAAATAGCGAGCCGGTGTTTCCGTTCCACGCGTGAGTCAGAGCAAGACAAGCCTTTGGTCCTGATCGACTGATTCAGACATCTTGGTATACGTAACCGTGGTTAATGGCATTTTTAGAATGGCTAGATCCCCAAGGTAAGCGAACAACTTGACGCACCAGCATACGCTCGCCGTACCGAGTTATCAACTGGTTAAGGTCTGTACTAGACCAATCGATCAACCCTAGCGGCCAGATTCTTACGATTGCTGGATCTCATATTGACTTACCCGGCAGTCTCGATCGTCGGCATGCACCACAAGGACGTAATCAGCACATTGTGCATCTCACGCGCTGACTTTCGAACACTAACCGGTGAGAGACAGTAACTAGGCCAGAAATGCGTCCACAGGCAAATCCTCGATGATTTCAGTGCCGCCCACTATTTCGGCGTACTTATATCGCCTACCCCGCTGCCCGCCCGATCGAATTCCAATCGACATTCGATCGAAGACCTGGAACACATCTACCCAATCTGGTTCATTTGATCCATGAAATGTGACACCGAGAAAGCGTAAACACTGCAAGTTAAGCGCCAAAGAATGCGACCTGTCGCCTATATAAACAGGTCAATGGCGCCATGTTCAACATCAATCACATTCATTTGATATCCAAAAGCATCTACACTCCTTACACAATGCAGTACACTATCCTCGCTTTCGTCGCCGCTGCCCTGGCCGCCCCAACCCCACAGACCGTTACCATCGGTACCTCCACCACCGCTTCTGGTAACGTTCCAGTCACTGGCTCCAGCGGCCTGCTGTGCGACACCGAATCCCGACAATGCAACATTGACTGCACTGCCACCGGCATCCAGCCATTGTGTGATGTCCTTGCTGGCCTCGACACCCTTCCATTCGGCGCTGAGGACATTATTGGATTCAACTCTGAGTGTGATGGTTCTCGATGCCACGTCCAGTGCTACGACCAGGACACTGCTCTGTGTACTGTTCAGAACGCTGGCTCCAACGTCAACGAGGTCGTTGCTGAGTTTGAGGGAATCGTCCTCCAGTCTCTGGCCCGACTTGGCAGCAGCACTGGTGCCTCTTCCATTTTGAACACCGCCACTTCCATCCTCAAGGGTGGCCTCGGCGCCACTGAGAACGTTGCCTCCATCGCTTCTGGCGCTGCCGGTGACGCCTCTGTCAACGGCGCTACTGACATTGCCGGCGACGTCACTGGCGATGCTTCCGGTGACGCTTCCGGTGCTGCTTCCGGCGCTCTCAACACCGCCACCGGTATCCTGGGTGGCCTTGGTGGCGACGCCTCTGGCTCTGGTGCTGGTGACATCCTCGGCTCTGCCACTGGAATCCTTGGTGGCCTTGGCGGCTCTGCTGATGCCTCCGGCTCCGGTGACGCCTCTGGCTCCCTGGGTGGTGCTGGTGACATTGTCAACACCGCTGAGGGCATTGCTCAGGGTGCTATTAACACTGCTGGAGGCATTCTCGGCGGTGGTGCTGGCGGAATTGCTGGTGGTATCCTCGGTGCCGCTCAGGGTGCTAACACTGGTGCCAACGCTGGTGCCAACGTCGGTGGATCCATCTCCATCTAAATTATTTGATACCAAACCATTCTCTGAATGGGCCTTAATTATTCCTTAATCTTAATGCAATCCATGTGATCAATTATCTTGCAGGCTTTCATTGTACAAGATCAAAGCCTTATACTGAGCAAAGAATTAGTATTGTACTACTGTTTCGCTGTAGGTTCTCTTATCCACTGCTTTCCGGCGTTGGAGCGCGCACAGCCTCGTTGTCAATCAACCAGTGCCAACTAATTTAAATTAGTGCATTGGAATCAGAAAGCCAAAGAGTGATGATTTCGATCTAGCCCTGATAACTGAGTTACCATGCAGAGGAATAACCTTGGCGTTGGAATATCTTCACAGTGAAGGCACAACGACGTTGGGACCTCACAATTCTCGTCTACGGCCACATGGGACTTACTGGCCCAGACGCAACCTCTTGTTCATGACAGGTTGTCACATGACCCCATCATTTGTTCGTACTGGCCCAGGTGTAGCATGTCACCTGACCCTACAGGCGGGGTATGACACTTGTGGCTAGACCCGCACCTGCCCGTCCATTCGCTGAGCTCACGTGTGAATAGCCTCATCCAGCTAGCCCTGTCCTGCTCAACGCTATATAACCCACAGTATCGAACGTATCTCTAAAAACTTACCGATGCCAACCCAGGGCCCAGTCGTTGCTAAAATTTGCCGACGATGCTTGACGACGAACTCTGCCGGGGTCCACAGATGCCGACACTGTCAAAGCAACGACCTGCATTCAGTCAGGATGTGGCAGTGATGGCTGTCTGAACATATCTCGCTTATCGCCGCACAAGCCCAATTGGGTCAGCCGCACTGAAAAAAAAAGTTATCACTATCTGCACTGCATCACACGAACCTAACGTTAACACACTAACAATGACTGACAACAAAGATGGGTTGAACTACACCGAGCAGCACTACTTCAACTCGTACGACCACTTTGGCATCCATGAGGAGATGCTGAAGGACGAGACTCGAACGAACGCCTACCGAGATGCCATCTACAAGAATGCCCATCTGTTCAAGGACAAGGTTGTCCTTGATGTTGGCTGCGGCACTGGTATTCTGTCCATGTTCGCTGCCCGGGCCGGCGCTAAGCACGTTATCGGTGTCGACATGAGCAACATCATCAACATGGCTCGAAAGATCGTCCACATCAACGGTCTTAGCGACAAGATCACTTTGCTCCACGGAAAGATGGAGGAGGTCAAGCTGCCCTTCCCTCAGGTTGATATTATCATCTCTGAGTGGATGGGATACTTCTTGCTTTACGAATCCATGCTGGACACTGTCCTGTACGCCCGAGATCGATACCTTGTTGACGGTGGTCTGATCTTCCCCGACAAGGCCACCATCTACGGTGCCTTCATCGAGGACGGCGACTACAAGGAGGAGAAGATTGGCTTCTGGCGAGACGTGTACGGTTTTGACTACACTCCGTTCCAGGAGATTGCTCTGGCTGAGCCCCTGGTCGATACTGTGGAGCTGCGAGCCGTGGCAACTGACCCCTGTCCTATTTTCGATATTGATCTGTACACCGTGAAGGTGGAGGACCTGGCCTTCTCCAAGCAGTTTGAAATCGTGGCCCGACGAGACGACATTATGCACGCCTTCGTCGTCTGGTTCGACATTGAGTTCTCCAGGTGCTTCAAGCCTGTCAAGTTCTCGACCGGCCCACACGCCAAGTACACCCACTGGAAGCAGACCGTATTCTACATCCCCAACGAGCTGCCAGTCAAGAGGGGTGAGAAAATCACCGGTAAGCTGACCAGCATCCCAAACCAACACAACCCACGGGATCTCGACATCACTATCGCCTACAATTTTAGCCCAGAGGACAAGTCCAGACAGGCTCGGGGACAGGGTGAATACGTTATGCGATAAATTATAGTGCTATAGTAACAGTCATGGACTGTGAGTGCAGCATAATGATTGGTGGCAGGTCTTGACACCATAGCTCCAGGGAGTCAACATACTCCAGCGAGTCTGACTCCGACTTATGCGTGCCCAGCGTGGGCGCAGGCAGCGTGGTAAATATAACAGTAGAGTCCTTAGACGTGCGATACATCAAGTCATTCAGAATCATGTGCTGCGCCTTTGCTGGCAAGTCGTTGAACGACAGGTACGAATCGTCCTCGGTAGTGTTGTTGTCTGTGCTTGCAAACGAGTACCGCCGACTCAGTTTCTTTGCATCGAGCAGCGGCGTTTGTTCGCTGGCCTCGCTCATGTCTTCAACAGTCTTGAGCTTGCTCTTCTCTCGTTTCTTGGGTGGAGCAGTGAGGTCAAACATGATGGTTCTATTGCCGTCGTCTGTGTCGCCGCCCACAGCCTTCGTCTGGGGCATTGCCTGGCCGGAAAAGTTGGGCTTAAGTTTCTTTGCCCGGGTCACGTCCACAGCTGAACTTGACCTTGACAACGTCTTCATCAATGACGGCACGGTAGGGCGCAGAATCGGCGAAAGAGCACTGCTCTTCACCGACCCATACACTGGTACTTCTCCCTCGAATTTGTGCTGAAGTAAGGAAGACTGCGAGTCATATCTCTGATGCCCACTCACTGTGGGAAACTTTCGCGGCTCGTCAGAATCCGACGTATTGTCTAGTTTTGAGAACTTTAGACAAGGGCGGTCAGAGTCTTCAGATTCCTCAACAGCAACGTCACTATCACTCTCGCTGGAATCAGAATCATACAGCCTGTCAACGTGCGAGCTGCTGACCATGCTGCCAGTCTGCATAGAGAGCGAGACACCCAGTTTCTGTAGCTCGAACATGCTCTTTTTTCGCTTGCGTCTCAGTGCACCGTTTATGACGATATTCGAGTCGCCCTGGTTGCCTATAATCTTCTCCATGAATCCGGACTGTAGTTGTACTGTGGCTTCGCTGGACTGAGGCTCGGTGGAAATGGTCTTCCATTGCTCTCGGGCCTCTTGCAGCTCAATCCACCAGTCGTCCTTACCTAGGTATTTCGTTACTCGCCCCGACAGGTCTGGCTGACCGTGTATAATAATGTCATAGGCCTCAACAGTCCCTGAGTTGAGACACTTGACCAGAATGGTAGCTTTGATTCGTAGCTTTTCGAGCAGAACCTCTATACGTGACCTCTCGTTCTCCACGTCCTCCTCAAACTCGACAAACACAACAACTCGCAGTCTGTGCTTCTTCCACTCTGGCACTGTTCTCAAAATGTGACCCATTTGCAGAATCAGCGTGTAGGTATCAAAGTTGGTGGTGAGACCGCTCATTTGGCCCTCCTCGTCTACGATCTGCGCAGACATCTGGATCGGGTACAAATCGATGTACTGTTTCTCATATTCCTTAGCGTCACACTCGCTGGGAAACTCAAGCTTGGGGAATCCTTTGGCGATGGCGACGTTGGCGTGCATGGTGACCAGGTCTTCGATAATGTTGACCCATTGCGAAACGGTAATCACAGGCTCCACACGACAGGTGTCTGTGGGCAGGTGTTCAATGTCGACGCTGTGTTGACACGTGAGCGAGCATTGTGGCTGATTGGCGAGTCGCTTGTGGTTATTCTTCTCAAAGAAGCCCAACACGGTGATGTTGGGCTTCATACCACCCAGTCCCGATCCCATGTACACGTTTCTGGCGCCCCAAACAACATCAGGGCCAGCAGCGATCTGCACAAAACCCTTGACCTTACTGACGATTCTTAGTTTGAGCCATGCTTCCTGCTGCTTCTTCATCTCAGAGCACGACTCCTGAAAGTCTGTGGTAACCATCACGTGCCCAAGGATGTACAAGCCACCTTTCTTCAGATGGTTGCAAAAGTGAATGAGGTTCCAGCAGGTCTTGGGGTTGTCCACCAGCAGCAGAATTTGAGGTCGCCAGAACTTGACGTGGTCCTGTCTCAGCCGCAATAGGTACTTTCGTACCTGGTGATAGATGAGTGTCTGTGAGACATCTCCCCAGGCTTTAGGCGGAGAAATGTAGTGAATGAAGGAAAACAGCAAGAACAAGACAATGATCATTCCAGAAGCCGAGACACCGTCGGCGATGAACATGGCCAACACGCTGGAGACAGCGCCAAATGCTGCGGTCATGGAGCTGAAGTAGGAAAACGACGGCCTGAAGTTGGGTGCACTAGCAATTTTGAGAAGGAAGCAAGCCAAGTTGGTGACGACAAACGTCATGAGGAACGCCATGGTGATGAATACAGCGATCTGGTTAATGTCCAGAAATAGCGTGAGCTGTGTCAGCGCAAAGGTGAATACTATACACGACATTGCGTTCGAGCCGAAAAGCCTAGCAGTGCAGGGCAGCAAATCGTCCTTGGAGATGGCCTGCAACAAGTTCGCCGCGCCGGTTATGCCCATCAGCGCCGAAAATAGCGACGTTGACAGCTCTCCGGCGAGAATGATGTATGGCGAAATGTTTGCATTCTGAATGATTTGAACGTCCCTATACAGCAGTTCTCGGGACACGGTACTGCCGACTGTCAATATGACGACGAGGTAGAGGACAAAAGTGCAGCCCAGGCCCCAGAGAGTACCTGTTGGGATGCTCCGCGAAGGGTTCTTGAGTCCACCCGACATACTCGCACCCGCAAAGATACCACTCGTAGCAGGGAAGAAGATGCCAAACATGTCTTGAAAGTCTTCCTTTCGGTTAAGCATGCTTCCTGCTGCGCCTTGGGTGAACCTAGGCATAAAGTTGTCCGCCAGCGTCTTGAACGAGAAGCCAGTATACCACGCGTCGAGATCCAGGTACGGCTTCACAAAGAACGCCGAGAAGGGGATGGACAGAATGGAGACAATGAGGATAACAAACAGAAACTTTGAGCTCCGCTCAAACAGGCTCGATCCCACCGAGGACATTGCTGTGGTGATGAAGAGCAGCGCTGTCGAGTAGATAACCGTAGCGGCGTGTCCGTCGGGGATCAAGTTCACAATCGATCCACGGGTCGCTCCTATACCGGTGCAAAGGGACTCGACGAAACCCACGACGTTCAGACCCCTGAGTTAGCACCACACACCTCGCAAGGTACTCACGTATTCAAAACCTGTCCAAAGTAGAAAACGAAACCAATACTTCCACCGAACTCGGGCCCCAGAGATCGCGATATCATATAGTAAGCGCCGCCACTCCTAACGGTTCCGTTTGTCGCTATGGCGGAAATTGAAAGCGTCGTCAAGAGATCGATAGCGTAGGACAACAGCAAGAGAAAGACCATTCCCAGAACACCAGCTTGGCCAATAAGGAAGCCGAATCGTAGAAACATGAGAATCGAGAGAACATTAAGGGTTGTAGGGACGAAAACTCCGGAAAGTGTTCCCATCTTGGTCGGGTCTTCTTCCTCAGCCTTGGCCTCGAACAGTGCAGCCGGCCGCCGCTTCGGCATATCATCGCTCTGCCGGCGGCCGTAGAACTGCCTGATGTTGAGCTGTACTAAACCGTCCTGGTCCGCGGTCGCATCGCTGGACATGTGTGGTGTGTAGCGCTCTAAGTGTTATAAGCTCTGATCCGCGCCCATGCAGGTTTTATCCCTCACGCAGGCACACCAAATAGGAATTCCGACGCGGCGATACTCTCAAAGTTTTGCAATAATATTCGTTAGCCTGACGTCACTGGTCGTTAGGTTTGTATTACAAGAGCTCACGCACCGTGATAAGCCCTTGTTGGGTGTTCAAGGGGCTAAGCGAGAGTATGTTCGAGACAAGGCGGTGTCAGTTAGATACAATGATACGGAGACCAGCTACTGGATACATTATGAAATTGATTTGAGCAAATGAATTCATATCGCCTATCGAGTCCCGGGTCAGACCAGATATCCATCTAATCTCACGTCATCTACTGTATATGTATACCAGATGATGGCACTCAATCTGTGATGAATCTAATACTCCTATCGTTGGCGTCTCTCTGCGTGGCGCACACCATTCGGGCAGATGAGTTCGATATGCTGCACCACCTGGGAAACGATTGCCCGACGCACGACTATCTCGGTCTCGGCCTAGACAGCTCCGTCCCCGAAGGCTGCTCCGTCGAACAGGTTCACATGCTGAGTCGAAACGGTGCCCGCTTTCCCACTAAATCTGAATATGAGTGGATGATGGAGACTGTAATTCACATTCAGGAGGCTAGCCCTCAGGGAAAGCTTGCGTTTCTCCAGAACTACTCCGGGTTCATGACTGTTAGCGATGCCGGAAGGGAGACGCGAGAAGGGCAGTACGCCGGTGTCACCCAGGCTAGAAACCTGGGAAGCCGGTTTGCCCAAAAGTATGGCAAGTTCGATAATCTTACCTTGTATTCGGCTGCCGGTGAACGAGTTCTCGAGACGGCGAATAGTTTTGGCGCTGGCCTGGGCTCCAACTTCAACATCGTGACCCTTTCTGAAGAGAAAAGCCAGGGCGCGAACAGTCTGACTGCCCACAATTCCTGCCCCAAGTACCAGGTCGGGGCTTTTGCGAGCTCAAACATCGCTGACCCCCTGTTAGACCTCTCTCTTAATTCCACTATGACAGAGCTCAGCGCCATGGCAGGCACAGAGCTGGACTTCAACAACATGAAGGCCCTGTTCCAGTTGTGCGCATATGAACTGAACGCTCAAGGTACCTCCCAGTTTTGTGATGTTTTCTCTCCAAACGACTTTGCTGCTTACGGTTACCATGCCGACGTGACGGAGTACTACACTGCTGGCCCGGGCAATAGATTTGCCTATGTTGTTGGCTCTCTGTACGCCAATGCGACCCTAGCACTCCTAAACGAGCAGACCGCTGATAGGGCCTACTTCAGCTTCACGCACTACCCCGAAGTTCTGGCCCTTATCACCACGCTGGGCCTGCTGAACCCAGTCGAACCCCTGCCCCCGCTGTTCTTGCCGCCAACAAACTCTTGGCTGATCTCAGAGCTGGTGCCAATGCTAGGCCACGTGGTTTTCGAGAAGCTGAGCTGCGGCGGTAGTAAGTCGGTCCGAGTCCTGGTGAACGAGGCCGTCGTTCCCATCCCGGACTGCCAGCTCAGTCCCGGATACAGCTGTGATCTGAACAGGTTTAGCGAGTTTCTGAGGTCCAGGGTTTCTAGCTACGATTTACTATGCCTTGAGGACCCCTCTTTTCCCAGGGAGCTGAGCTTTCTCTGGGACAAGATCTCGACAACGAGCGCAACAAGGCCTGCCGATCCAGGCCATCGGAGACATACAGACAGAGACCGGTAACTAAAGTATGAGACCCCGCAGTTATCGTATAGTTCAGTGCAGATGTACGCATAAGGTTAATTGAAGTACTGAATCCCAAGGCAATGGCCAAATGTATCGCCAATAAGCTGATGCAATGCGGAACGGCTGAGGAACACCCAATGCGTTTTACGGGTACCTAAAGTTTGGGGTTGACCCAAAAACAGTGTAGCCGCGCCTATTACCGATACCCTCACCAATAAACGCTACCCAATCGTTCCTAGCACGAGTATTTCTAGACCGACATGTACAGCTATAGAACGCGCGTATATGCTAAGCATATACGCTTCCACTGCATGGACACACGTGGGTGGAAACCGCCTGCTGCATTGGACGTTCCTCAGAACTCGGTTCTCTAGGCACGTAACCCGCCGCTTCAGACTGCATTCACCCGCATTAGTCCCACCTCAAAGCTTACCAGAGTGGAAATGTGACATATAATTAATTCACGGGAATCTCAGTATATAAGGCGTAGCGATTCCTCTTCGTCACTCTGAATCTCTCTTCTTACAGAGAAAATGAAAGTCGCTACACTTATTGCCATCGCCGCTGCTGTTTCCGGCGCCGGTGCTGCCCCAGCCAAGCGAGATACTGGCTTCTACAGCCAAGCCAGTCTCGACAATTTCAACATCCTGAGGCACTTGGCGGACGACGGACCGTATGTGCAATATACCGGTTTCGGGATTGACACTGCTATCCCGCAGGGATGTTCTGTTGAACAGGTCCACCTGTTAGCCCGACACGGCGAGCGATACCCAACCTCAAAGAAGCTCACCAAGTTTCAGACTGCTATCAGCCAGATCCAGGCCGGTAACCCTACCGGCGCCCTGTCCTTCTTCAAGACGTACCAGCTATTCCCGGAAATCGCTGCCAACGCTAGTCTGATTGAGGCTGAGACCACCACTGGGCCGTATGCCGGCATCTCCCAGGCCGCTAAACTCGGAACGCAGCTCGCTGCCAAGTATGCTTCCCTCGCCAACTCCTCCGGCATCCCGTACATTTACGCCGCCTCTGGCCAGCGAGTTCTTGACACTGCCAACTCCTTCGCTCACGCTTTCACCAACAACGGCGCCTACAACCTGGTCACCCTTTCTGAAAATGTGACGTATGGCGCCAACTCCCTCACTCCCCACGACAACTGTCCAGGCTACACCACCGACGACAACAATAACGGTGACATCGCGAAGGACTACTGGAAGTCCATCTCTGCCCCACTGCTCGCCTACATCAATTCACTCGCCGGCGGCACTTCTCTCTCCAGTAAGGACCTCGAGTCTCTCTTCTCCCTGTGTGCGTATGAACTCAACGCATATGGTACTTCACCAATCTGCAGCCTGTTTGCCCCAAGCGACTTTGTGGCATACGGCTCTTACCAGGACATCACCGCGTATTACACTGTAGGACCCGGCAACAAGTACTCCAACAACGTCGGCTCTCCATACGCCAACGCCACTCTTGCTCTGCTCCAGCAGACCAAGTCAGACGGCCTGTACCTGTCTTTCAGCCACAACGAGGAAATTTCCGCCTTCATGACCACCCTCGGAATTCTGAACCCAGACAACGCGCCACCAGTCGACCGGTTCTCCGTCACGGACCGATATCCAATTTCTGAAATTACGCCAATGCTGGCCCACACGGTCCTCGAGAAGCTCAACTGTGGCGGCAACTACTCGGTCCGACTTTTGCTGAACGACGCCGTCCTTCCAATTCCAAACTGCAACGGCGCCCCAGGATACTCATGTCCATTGAGCTCATACGTTTCGTTCGTGGCCCCATTGATCAAGAACTTTCCAAAGACATGCCTCAACAGCACCCAGGTCCAGCAGTTGACGTTCTACTGGGACCACCAGTCGACTTACTAATCACAACCGAACGAGCGAATACATTGATATAAATATGACGTTTCTAATTCCATCATCGTCTTCTTCTTCTGTCTTCTTCCTCCCTCCTCCTCCTCCATCGTTGGTCCTCCCGTCTTCTCCCGTTGTTCTCCTCCTCCACTTTGCGCCTCTCAGCAGCTTTTATCTCCAGCTCTTGCTTTCTAGCTTCCAGCGCATCATCTCGCTTCTTGTGCTCTGGGAAGTGCTTGTAGTCGCTACCCAACTTCTCGAAAGCAAACGCCAGGTAAAAGTCACACGCCTCCCTCTCCTCTCCCTCAATGCCCATAGTGCCGTCAGCCTTGAACACCTTCATCCGTTCGCACAGGGTTTTCAGGCGTGGGTGGGCCGTAACTTCCTCGTCAAACAATTCCAGAAATGGCTTCTTGTACAACAGCTTGAGACCGTATTCCTCCGCCAACGCCTCAAACGCTTCGAACGGTACAACGTACTCCGGCACGTTTCCCACCGCGTCCTCGAGGAAAAAGTTGTACGTGATGCCGTAAACGTCGTCAAAATTCTCAGGCTTGTTGGGGAATTCGACTCTGTATACAGAGTTTCCAAACTTGCCATCTTTCGATTTGGCTAGGTGCTCCTTGATCCTGTCGCTGTTGGGAATAGTAGCAATGAACTTGCCGCCCTTTCTAAGAGCCCACGAAACGTTTGAAATCATCGTCCTGGCTCTTTCCTCACTAGCAAAAGCATAGTGCATGCTGAACTGAATAGAAACAATGTCCACAGGGAAAGCTTCCACGTGGATAATAGACTCGATAGACTTGCCAAACGCATCGCCCACGCAGAAATCGCCCCAGAAAGGCGGATTCCGCATTCCGTCGAAGCGGCCTTGGGCCTGTTGAACACTCACGTCGGCAATATCAACGCCAACGAATCCTGCAATATTGTTGTTGGCCCATTTCAGCAGGTCACCGCCTTTACCCACTCCGATATCCAACACTATGGCTTTTGGATTAGACGTGACTCCATATTTCTGAATAAGAACACTCTTGATAAAGTTATTGAACTTTCTTAGTGCAATGATGGGTGAAAGCTTTCTATTGTCAACACCAACTTCAGGTCGCTCGTTATAATGATTCCTGACGGGATCTAGTAACCCGTCGCGCGTCTCAATCTTTTCCTGCTTCTTTCTCATAGCTCTCGCCTGTTCGGATTGCTGATCTTTGGACATTCGGCTCCTGGGCTTTTTAAACTTCTTCGTCTTCTCCATCTCATCACTGTCGCTGTCACGTTTTCGTTTGTCCGGTTCTGGTAGCCTCTTCTGCTCAACCTCTTCATTACTATCCTTAACTTCTCCAGTCTCTAATACCTCACCAGCCTTCCACGAATCTCTGGCAGGGTCGTACATGTAGTGGTTGAAAATTTCGCGGACCTATCATTCTATGAAGGCACAAAGGACTTCTGGAGCAGTCACGTGATACCCTTACCCAGCCGTTACCCAGAGTTACTCTTTGAAAAATATTAAAACATCCTATCGCAGTTTAGATGAAACTCCCCGAGCAAGTGAACGGTTATTTTCCTGTGCCAATCAAGGTATCAGACAGCATTAATCACATTCTATATGTTCGGAAACATCAGTCGCGCGACGAGGACGATAAGCACGCTGTATACTGTGTGAATCTGCCAGCGGACACCACAGTGAAGCATGTCAAGCTGATTTGCTCGACGCTTGGTAGCACTATCCTGAAAACATTTGTTCCAGACCAGGGTAACCGAGGTAAGATTGTGTTCCCTGACAAAACGTCCTGCAACTCGTTTCTGACCAAGGCCAAAGCACACACACAGATCAAATGGCCGCTAGGTTCCGGTATTGACTATCTTGCGAGGAGAAAGGCCAAATATGTTGATACGGTGGACTTGCAACAGCAAGTGGACTCTTATATGGAGGACTTTGCCAAAGCAGAGGAGGAGAAACTTAGGGAAGTACAGAGGTTGTCTCAGGCCGTTGATGACGATGGATTCACCATGGTGGTGGGAACTAAGCGAAAGTCTGTGGGCGGCATGGCCAAGCCACAGCTCATGACAAGGGAGATGATAGAATCTCAACAGGCAAAGAAGAAGAGAAAGAAGGAGAAGACAGACTTCTATCGGTTTCAGCTGCGAGAGCAAAAGAAGAGTGAGATGAATAATTTGCTCAAGAGGTTCCAGGACGACCAGTTGAAGATCAAGGAGATGCGGGAGAAGAAGAGGTTCAGGCCCTACTAAGTTTGGCCCTCTCTGAGCCAGGCGAAGAGTGCAGTGTTGCTTGAACGCTAAGGCTCAGCTCGCAAGTTGAGCTCAACGACGTTTAATTTATTGTAAATAGCATAAAGATGTTACGCATGATGCAAACGTAGGTGCACATTCCAGCTGTAATAGCATCTGTGCACCCACTTGAAAACCCAAGCGAGGCAAAAAGTCTACAACACCTCCTGTTCCCACATGGTCTCCCGCTGTAGTACT
>JAJLUQ010000079.1:0-53843 GCA_030564385.1 Blastobotrys robertii | reverse complement strand
CATGCGCCCGTGAGGCTTGAGGCCGCCTCGCACCCGTTGTCGGTGTGTCATAACAACACGACCGTCCCGGGATTGAAACCGGAACCACCCTGGACCGGGGCGGTAGCCACTGAGACAACGAACCAGTGGCTCTTAAAAGGAATGGGCCGAGCTGGGAACGTCTCGGATGTTAAAGCGTTGAAACCACTCACCCACCAGTGCGTGGCTGGTCCTAAACTGAACTATACGAGATAGTATTCGTCTAGGCCAGTCTCTCAGGATGTCCCTGAGCAGCAGCCCCCTCCCTGCGCCAGGGGTTACCCGGCAGAGAAACAGCCCTAACCTTGAAATGTCGGCATAGGATAGTCATAATATTATTTAGGCATCAAGGGAGTTTGGCCGAGTGGTCTATGGCGTCAGATTTAGGTTAAGCCTAGAATGAGTTCTCTGATATCTTCGGATGCGCGAGTTCGAATCTCGTAGCTCTCACTTACTTTTTGTTTTGCTAACCTAGCTGCTGACTTGGTTACTTGTTCACTCTGGTGCACTCGTATTGCGTCGACTGTGCTCATGATCGGCCGCTTACGTATCTCGGCGAGTCATGCGAGCTAGTATAAATAGTACGTACATCATGTCTAAAAACCATCGGAACCGTTGAAACCCGTGAAACCAGTGACCAGGAACTGCTTGTAGTATGGTTTCTTGGAGATGCTGTTGGCCCAATTCCATGCGCTTGTGAGTCGTCCGTCTATGCACGAGCCGGCGTCAAAGAAGTTATCAGCGCCAGAGCCGTCGAAAGCGTGCTTGAAGAAATCGCAAAGGATGGTGATTTTCAGCTCCTCAACCGAGTTGAACTGCGAGTTAATCCACTCGTCCACGAACGGATCACGTGCAATTCTGTCAATGTTGGAAATGACAATGAAAACCGGTGTGAGAATTCGCGGCACCTGGAGGTACTTGTCGAGGAAAAACAGCGCGTTTGGCACATTGTGGTCGCCCAGGTGAACGACACTAGATCCAATCCACGTTCCAGTCTTCTGTTGGCACTTACTGATGATGGTGTGCATGGCTCGCCCGACCTTGGGACAGACTTTGATTCTATTGAGGCCCTGTCCGGTGTCGGCAAGTCGGTACCGGCTTGCGTCGGACAGCAGATCGTGGTCAGCCAGCGTCCACAGCATAAACATGTCACGCATGATTTGCGACCACAATGTCAGCGACTGGCGCACGTAGTGGTACTGCTTGAAGTGATCGTGGCTTAGACGGGCACCACCCTTTCCGGCGTGAATACCCAGGCTGAATCCTCGCTCGACAGAGTCTGGGTCAAAGAAGCTCGTGAGCATCTTGATAGTCTCGTCGATGGGGTGGCAGTTGGACCGCAGGTAGGCGTGATAGTCGCCAATGGAGTACAGGCATTGTCGGATGTCTTCTTTCAACAGACCGTGAGGGCCGCCAATGGTGCTGTACTTCTTTGCGAGCTGCTCGATAGCCTGCTCCTTCCGCTTGATCTCCTTCTGGATAGTGGTTCGGTTCTTACCCTCGGGGATAATTTCCACCACAGCCTGGAGAATGAGCGGATCGTCCAGAACTCCGAGTCCCCGGTCGCCCTTCTCCTCCAGGAAGTTGTAGACAGTCTTGATGGGCTTGTAGAGGTCAAAGTCCATTCCCTCCTTGACCTCGGGTAGCCGCGAGTCCATGATCATATACATGAGCTTACCAAAGCTGTCCCGCATCTTCTCTGGGTTCATGATCTTGTATCGCCGGCCAATCTCAAACACCTTCTTGAACCATTCTGCGTTGGCTGCAAAGTCCTTATCCTCGAACAGGACCTGGCCCGCCTGCATGTTGGTGGCCACGACCAGGCCGGCAAGAATCGAGCACATTTCCTTGAGCTGAGCAATCATCCGCTTGGCTTTCGACGAGTACATGAGAATATCAACCTTATCCGTATACTCAGAGACGTTAAGGGCCGCCTCCAGCAGTCGCAGCAATTTTCGTTCCTCCGCCGACAGTCGCATGGGGATGAACTTGCTGTGTTCTTTGATTTTGGCGAGTAGGTCGTCCCTGCCTTTGGCGTCACCTCGAGAGCTGATGATGCTGTCGGCAATGAGGCCGAGGTCTAGTTCTCCAATGTCCACTTCCGTCTCATCAAAGGCGCCATTGCTTCCAGCATTAGCGGTTCCATTGACGCCGTTAGCAACACCATTGGATTCACTGAGCTCCTTCTCTTTCAGACCGCTCTTCTGATGCGCCTTCCTACTGCCCGTCCGATGCAGGTACCCAAAACAAACAGAACAAAAGTCCTCGCCACAGGAAACACAACTCAACTCAGACGGTTGGTCGCCACACTCTATACACAGGCCAGCCTCGTTTCGCTTAGAGTCGTCGCTGTCAGTTTCCAATCGCTCTACCACAGCCTCATCATCCTCCATCATCTGCGACGGGTCCAGCGAGAGCAGTTCATCCAAGGGTCGTTTCATTCTATCTGTGCTGGTGTACACTGCTGGCCATTATCCGGCATTAACGAATGGATGATTTCAAATTTGATGTGTTGTTATGGCAACGCTTAGCGAGGTTTTTCGTTTTGTCCCGGCGCGTACGTTTCCCAGCGCGTCCTACCACAGAGAGGAAAGTGTAATCCCAGCAAAGTTCCCACCTTATTACGTATGCGCGCTTTTTACCGTCATGACACCCTAACCCTGTTTCACCCTAACCTCTGCCCCCATGCCCGAGACCTCCCGTCGGCCTAACCCTGGCTGTGTGAGTTGGCGCTGATTGGGCGCGCCGCGCCCAATTTTTCTTTTATGGTACAAAGGGTGGGCCGACATATATAAGGCACTGACAGTCCCAACCTCTCTCCCACTACACACCCGCCAGACACAGACAGCCTACACTGAATTCCTGACTACACGTCCCCGCCCTCAGCTGGTATCCCTGTTGGATCGAGTAGCGGTTTTATTTTGATTGTCGATTTTGCTTGTGTCTTTCTGCGGTTTTCAAGATGATGAATTTCGTCTTATAACCCAGGGCCGTGTCGTCCACCTCCAGTTTGATTTTACGTTACCTAATCGACATTATTAGGTTACGTTACGTTTAGCGCTCGACGCTTGCATTGAGTAGCAGCATTCAGTTATCGCATCAGAACATTCGCATCAACATGTTCTCCAAGAAATCTGTCCCACAGCCAACCACCAAACAATCAGGGCTGTTTGGCTTGTTCAAGAACCCTGATAAGAAGGACAAGAAGCCCCAGGCTCCCCAGGTTCAGGTCCCGCGCCAGGTCAACACGCCGCCTGTCACACCGCATAGTTTGTCGCCGACAGCCAGGAGCTCGCCGCCGCTGACTTTTGTGTGTCCAAAGCCAGACAAGGCCAGGGCAACCAAGTTCCCCCGTCCGTATCACCACACGCCGCCGCCCTGTCAGCTGCACATACCGGTGGACTACGATGAGAGCGACGATGAGGAGTACTAGTGCTTTTAGCGTCTGGCTATCCCTAGCGGGATAACTACGTCTGGCTAGTCTACGTCATACTCATCGCCTGCATTGGCACTTGGCAGCTATAGCTTAATTTATTCGGGAGGTTTTCACTGTACTTTACACTCATCTATAGCTATTGTTTACATTGACTGTACTGTTGATTCCAACCCTTCCTATTTGTCCAGGCCTTGCCCGATAGAGGGCGATATTATATGCAGTTAAATACCGCAGTGCAAACATGGGGTCACAGGCATAGAAATAATACATTCTGACGCCGAACGGTCGAGTGGAGCCTCCTCGTACCATGTGCGACGTGTCCGTTACGCGTGCCATGAACTACGCTCAGGGAAGAATTTTCTGGGGCCAAAAAGTTTTTCTGCAGGAAAACCGTTCGCAAAGCTTAACTTTGCCGCCGTAGCCGTGCATAATTTTATTTTCCTAACGTATTCGGCATCTTTTCATTGGCCGGGGGTTTCCGCATCAACGCGCTTTCGGCCTCTCCCAACGACCCCTAACCCTAAATGACCCTAACCCTGATCATACACTGGCACACAGGCATCACCATGGCAACGATATCGGCGCGTAGATAAAAAAATTTTTATTCCCATCTCTCTTCATCTCACTCACCAACCACAGTACCCGAGTTAGAAGAATGACCTACAACGAGTACGACAACAACCGAAGCTACGGTAACCGAAGCGAAGGCGGCTACGGCGGCCGAGGCGGTAGCGGTGGTCACAGCGGTGGCGGCCGATACAACGACCGAGGCGGAAGCGGTGGTCGAGGCGGTTTTGGTGGTGGCCGAGGTGGCTACGGTGGTGGACGAGGCGGCGACTTCCAGTCCAACGGATTCGGTGGTGGCGATCGAATGGGACAGCTCGGAAACGGCCTCCAGAAGCAGTCTTTTGACTTGGACAAGCTGCCCAAGTTTGAGAAAAACTTTTACAGCGAGAACGCCGAGGTTACTGCTCGAAGTCCAGCTGATATTGATGCTTTCCGATCCAAGCACCAGATGACTGTGCTGGGTACGGACATTCCCAAGCCAGTGGAGACCTTCGACGAGGCTGGTTTCCCTGGTTACGTTCTTAAGGAGATCAAGCAGCAGGGTTTCCCCAACCCAACTGCCATTCAGTCTCAGGGTTGGCCTATGGCCCTGAGTGGACGAGACGTGGTTGGTATTGCCGCCACTGGTTCCGGTAAGACGCTTTCTTACTGTCTCCCAGCTATTGTTCACATCAACGCTCAGCCTCTTTTGGCTCCTGGCGATGGTCCTATCGCTTTGATTCTGGCCCCAACTCGAGAGCTGGCCGTCCAGATCCAGCAGGAGTGCGCCAAGTTTGGCCGAAGCTCCAAGCTGAGAAACACTTGCATTTACGGCGGTGCCCCCAAGGGACCCCAGATTCGAGACCTTGCCCGAGGTGTTGAGATTTGCATTGCTACCCCTGGTCGACTTATCGACATGCTCGAGTCCGGCAAGACCAACCTGCGACGAGTCACTTACCTTGTCATGGACGAGGCCGACCGAATGCTGGATATGGGTTTCGAGCCTCAGATCCGAAAGATTGTCGACCAGATCCGACCTGACCGACAGACCCTCATGTGGTCCGCCACCTGGCCAAAAGATGTCCAGCGACTGGCCTACGACTACCTGAAGGACCAGATCCAGGTCAACGTTGGTTCCCTGGAGCTGTCTGCTTCCCATAACATTTTGCAGAAGGTTGAGGTTGTCAACGATTTTGAGAAGCGAGACCGACTACTTAAATACCTCGGCGAGGCTATGGAAGACCGAAAGTCCAAGGTTTTGATTTTCACTTCTACTAAGCGAGTCGCTGATGAGATTACCAAGTTTTTGAGACAGGACGGATGGCCAGCCCTGGCCATTCACGGCGACAAGGCTCAGCAAGAGCGAGACTGGGTTTTGAATGAGTTCAAGACCGGAAAGTCACAGATCATGGTGGCTACTGACGTTGCCTCCCGTGGTATCGGTGAGTACGATGATACCCGCTGGATTCCCCAATGCGTGATACCCCCCTGAGCTTCGCATCTTTGGATGCTGGTATCGTAAGGTGCCGATGAGGCCGCGTAGTATTTTCTTCTTCACTTTTATGCTTTCCTTGGCCTGTCTTCTCTTGGCCGGTATTATGGTGCCGGCGCTGGTGCTTGATTCTCTCTGTGGTTATTTGATTCGGTTTAGGTCGTTGAAGATTCGAGAGCGTTAAGACAAAGACAAGAGGTAGGTAATAGGAAGCGTCAATACGAGAACGAATGAGAAAGTACTTCTTAGGGGACGACGAGACGTATGGGAACACTGGGTGGAAGCACTGGGACTAGTTCTCAGTGCTGAGGGATGTTAGCCTGATAGTGTTCGAGATGTGTCCAAACTTAGTGGGCTGAAGTCTTGAATGCTCGGGTATCCTGATATGAGATGAGAATGATCTAACATAGATGTCAAGGGTGTCAACTACGTCATCAACTATGACTACCCCAACAACAGCGAGGACTACGTCCACCGAATCGGTCGAACCGGTCGAGCTGGCGAGAAGGGAACTGCCATTACCTTCTTCACCCAGGATAACTCTAAGCAGGCCAAGGATCTGCTGGTCATTCTGAACGAGGCTAAGCAGGAAATTGATCCTAAGCTGGCTGAGATGGGACGACCACGAGGCGGATACGGCGGCGGCAATGGAGGCTTCCGAGGCGGCAACCGATGGGGTGGCCGGGGCGGTGGTTTCCGACGAGGCGGTGGTGGCGGCGGCTACAGCGGTTCCAACAATGCTCCCATGGGCAATCGACGATACTAAACGACAACAAAAATAACTTCAGAGAATCAGGCTAATCCGGTCATATAGAGCGTAGACAAAAGGTAATGAAAAGTTCAACTTCTTGACATTTATTAGTATCACTATAGGGACAGGTACATTGAGCACTGTCTGAATCGTAACTTGCATTAGTCTATCTGGTGCTAATCCCAATTGCCCCAGCCATCGTCTCCCTCCTCAGCAGGCTCGAGAGAAAGAGACTTGGTCTGAGTAGTTACCTTCTTGACGGGCTCAGGCTCATTATCCTCAAAGGTGCCCCATGCGTCCTCATCGAAGCCGTTCTCGTCAAAATCCGCTTCAAAAGCCTTGTCAGCAAAAGTCGATGAGGCTGGCGTAGACGGAGGTCTAGGAGCCATTTTCTGGTGGGATAGAGCTTTGGGCTCGGTTTTCAACGACGAGAAAGACCAGCCATTGTTGGCCTGGGTCGGTGCTGGCTTAGGTTGTCCAATTGGAGTCTGTCCTGTTCGCTCAACAGGCTCGGGAGCTTTAACGGTGGTGGTCTGTGGCAAAGTTTCTGCATGGTCACGAATAATTTTCATGTAGATTGCCATAGTGGCCTCTGCCTGCTGTCGGACGGCAAAATCGCTATCAAGTAGCGATGGTGCCAGAGCGCCAATAACTTTGGTACTGGCCTCAGACGCACTGAAGTACTCTGCGGTGGCAGTGAGTGCCAGTAGGGCGGCGATTCTAGACTGGACATAGGAGTCTTTTAGAGCTCGTGAAAATGCAGCGACCAGGACACCAGCCCTACTGGACTTGCTGAACTTTGATGCGATCTTACCCAACAGAATGGTGGTGTTGGCTCGGATCTCGGGCTGGGCATCGTTTTGCGTTTTGGCAAGCAGTCGTAGTAGTTCACCGTTTACCTGTCGGTCGCTTATCTTCTCCACCAAGTACAGGATGGACTTTACCGACATTTCTCGGATGACAGGCTCAGTGTCGGAGAAGCCTGTAGCCAACAATGGAAAGATCTTGTCGGAAACAACCCGCTTGTCTAGTGCGTCAATGAAACCAGGCAAGTCATTCAGCAACTGCAATCTCACTGCACGGTCTTGCGAGCCAAACATTTTTACGATAGTTGGCGTTACAGTTTTGGCGTATTCGTCCTTGGCCAGGTCTTTGGAGATGAGTATGATGACAGAGATGCACTGAGTTCCGTTCCCTCGTCCAAACTCCAATGCGCTGATGATCTGAGGAAGAATTTTGAAATGCAGGTATTCTTTGGGGAACTTGTCTTGACAAACCTTGACCTTATTGAGGAAAAACTCAAACTCTTCATCTGTCAAAATGGAGAGAGAGTTGATATGTTCAGAGATTCCGGTCAAGTCGGACGTGAGCAGTTGTGCAGTAGTTTCGTTTGACAGCAACTGGTTCACGGGTAGTCGCTGCTTGGGATTACCGTGTGTTAGCTGTTTCTGAAGGTTCCATAGGGCATTGTTGGGAATCTTTCCTTTTGCAGTAGGACTAGGCGGATTGGGGTAGTTGAACACCTCCGATATTAGCAGACCATACTGCCACGAGTCTATGGGTTGTGGCTGTCTTTGCAGGATCTGCCATCCGTTCTTTTCCACTTCTGGCGATGCGTACTTGCTAGAATTCGGTAGCAATCCTCCGTATGTAAACAAAATGCTCTCATCGGCCTGCGTAATCACCTCTAAGCCGCCCAGCTGCCACTCACCAGCCTGGTTAACAAACACAGAGCCGATATTGACGTTTCCATGAACGCAGCTCGCCTGGGTGTTGAGCAAACTCAGAGTCTTTGCAACGTTCTGCAAGCCCCATAGCTTGGTATCTTCGCTGTAGTTCTCAAGTTCCTGGTATAAGGGGACTACTCGCTCGGTAGCGATAACAATAGAGTTGTCTGTCTGGACCGAATCAAAGATCTTAAGCACCCCTGGGAAACGTAGCTTCTTCAGCTTTGTAACCATGTTTTGCGCAAGCGGCAGCTTCTGTGCACTCATTGCTGCCTTTGTGTCGTATATAAAAAGAGTACACTTGGACCCGTCGCTCTATGTTAGTTCATATCATTTGGTATGAACTCACCTTAACGGTACCCTCGTGAACCGCCCATAGTGAAGAGAAGTCGAGATTCTTGGTGTCTATCCGCTCGCCAATATTAAATGGAATACTAGGCCCTGTCAGGGACCCAATAGTCCTCGTCAAAAAGTCCATCTAGTCCTTCTAGAGCGTTGGATATGATCTGCGTGTCTTCTATGACGCGCGTCCCAAGCATCGCGATGCACCGACATACATCTTCCCGCCTACTGGTAGTTTGGGTGCTGCTTAGTCAAGTTCCATTGCCCTGTTACATGCCGTCAATGTGGCCCTAGTAGCTACCTCGGTCATTCCATCTCCATGTATGGCTTTATAAGTGGAACATGAGATCATTATGCCTAAAATGGTACGCGATGCCTACATATCGTCTACGGCCATATCTTCAAGAAAACACGGTTCCCCGTCCGATCAACCATAGTTAAACTTGAGAGAGCCTTACCCAGTACTACAGCGGGAGACCATGTGGGAACAGACGGTGCTGTAGACTCTCTTTTTGCAGATACTGTTTCGACCACCGCATGCAAGATGTTCTACATACCCCCATCATGCAGCTTGTCTCCGTGTAAGAGTACATCGGCACCCTTTCTACCCCAATTGCTGGAATTCATTGTACTCGAACATTAGTACGTAAAGTATACGGATCGATAAACGCTTATACAAGGATAGACGACCCGACGTCGATGAATTTGCTCAGAAACAGATTCTGATGGCATTCGATACCAGCAGTTTGACTCAGTCAATCAACTGTATCCTCAATCAATAACACTGGCGCTTTCTGCCTGTTCGTTTCCGGCGATTCACAAAGAATAGATAGCATGTACGCCAGAATAGCGTTTTCGATCGACACAGGCGACAAACATGCACCTGCATGTCTATCTTCTCATCTATCGCTTTCTATCTCGACCAAGACAAGGTCATCACTTCCTCGTAAATGAATTCGAGTCCCTGCTCTATGGTCGCGCCGGTGAGCACGCCTAATTCGCCATGCAGATGTAGATGGGCACAGACCACTTGATATGAAAACGAATGCTACGCATTCGGCGTCCGGTCAATGATGAGAATCATAACTAGACCGTTCCTACCGACACATCACTTATCACGCGGCATGCCTGCGCCGTCAAACTTCCGCCGCAGCAAGACATGTTTTTAACAAGCTGCGTCGTCGTCCAACCGTTCCGTGTATATCTGCGAGACACTCTGAAAACATCTGAAGCCTTGTCTAATCCTTTGCTCTCTATAATTAGCAGTGTTTCGCTGCTCTCTGCTTCTGTCTAAGGCTAATAAGACTTGGCAATGTTTAGCAATAGACAAGAGCCGAACAGGTTTCGGGGCGTTAGACAGGTCTGGCATATACGAGCACTACCCTGCTGCACGAGCGATGTCAGTTTCTCCCTTCAGGCCAGCGAGATAAGGAACTGGTGCTGATTGGTAATAGCTCTCCTCAAATTGTCCATTGTGACAAACCTGGATGGGGGCTGTGATCTTGTCTTCGTTACATACAGTACTTGTTTTGTGCGGTACGGTCGGTGGCAGTTCGCGTGCGTATGGTCTTGTCGTCCAGGTCTTATGCAGTGTGTATGAACCAGGATCATTCTGAGGTCTCAGGCTGACTCCTGCAACGCGGTTTATAGCCAATCATGAGGACGCTGACAAGTCCTCGGCTTGGTCAGCCTCGCTCACTTACTCGGTAGAGTAAGTTCCATTGGTAACCCTGTCCCGGAAAGTGTCCTCGACGTGGTTGCACAGATCGACCAAGTCGTTCAGACCTTTATGCAGAGCCTGGATAGCTGTGGTGTTTCCATAAGTTTGTATTCGCAAGTTCATTCGAGCCTCAGAGGGATGTGGAATCGAGTAGCCGCAAAACTCGACGTCGGGGTTCTTCATAATCATGTACCGTAGCGAGTTACCGAGTGTGTGATCTTCATGCTTGATTTGGAAAGACACGGCAGTACCGTCTTCCGACGCGCCTGGAAGAATGACAATCTTCTCTGGGTCCTGGACTGGTTCGTTCTCGTCGACCTCCATCTGGACGTCCTCGTCGTGCTTTTTCTCTTCAGACATTGTGGTTAGTGATGGTGACAGTGATAGAGATATTTTTCAAAATGTTTTTGTGCGGCTGCGCGCTTGAGGCACTCCCAATATTTCTAAGGTGCATCGCATTAATTGGGACATGTACAATGAATTAATGACAAATACATGGTACTAGAGCTTGAGCTTTCGAAACAGGGCTGCGAGCTTCGACAGCTTGGTCTGCTTTCGTAGTCGACCCAGTGGCACGAGCTCCGACTTGATCTGTTTCACTTGCTGCTTTTCACGCTTTTGCTGAAGCTTTGCTTGACGTTTCGCGGCTCTTCTGTATATCCTCTTTTGACATCGCGCTCGTTTTTTTTCCCGTCCTCTCTCTAACAATCTTCGGATTCCTTTTCTCTTGGGTTCGTAATCATTGTCTAGGAGAGAATCCTCGGCGTTGTACCGAGGGATGCGATAACTTGTCGTCCCGGCGGATTCTACCGAGACATATGATGTCAATGAATGCTGCGGCCGCAGTGCTAGCGGGATGGGCTGTTTTTCGACCAAGGTCGATGAAGTGGCGCATGAGCTAGTCCAGTCGTTTGGATCCCGGAACGGATTCGTGTTTGCGCGGGGCGTGTATGCGTATGGACTAGTGAACTTCCGGAAAGGATTGGTACGATGGTACTGTCGAAAAGGATTGGATGAGGTTGTGCTGGCGGGGCTGTTCGCGAAGGACATGAGTCCTCGGAAAAGGGGGTCTCGACAGTCAGACATGATGGTTTCAAGAGAAACAGAGAGAAGAACAGAACGTGGGACATGCTTTGGTTTAATACCCAGCTCATTTCCTGTCCTTATTTCGGCAAATAAAGAACCATTTATGGTTCATTTTCATTGTTAATGAACTCGCCCATGTTCCATTTATAGATTTTGAGAGAACTCAGCCAGAATGCATGCTCGACTCAAGCTTAACTCTATACTGCTGGATTCTCTTCCTAAATGGAAAGTACGGTAGGGGTTCTGGAGTTAGACTTGCAGCATTCTCACCGGCCCCATCTATGCATGGAGCACTAGCTGCCAGTAATCTTATTTCTCCTTATTACAGTTCAACATAAGCGGGCGTCATCGGTGGTGAGCTGTTTTCGCCATGCAGTGCTTTGTTTGATTACTTCGATCGCTTAGTACATTTCAGGCGCGCGCAAGGGGCAAATTAATGTAATTCTCAATTGACCTAGACTATAGGATCTGGCCTGATCTCACCCACTGCCTCCACATCTGACAACGAATTCTGCCGTGTGTCAGCATCCACTGCTCTATATATCCTCTATATGTAAGGCTGTACGTTACTCGCACCAGGAACTCCAAACGCGTGCGTCAAGATATCAAGATGAAATGATGCAACCGAATCGTTTCGATGGCCACATTCATGCATGAACACCTCACAGTCTGCGAGAACGCTGTTCAATAATAACAGCCCCCATCACGTACGTACGCTATTGGCACCAGCCACCGGCCTATTTGACGTACGCACTACATCGGCCGGGGTGCCTTATACTCGGTGAGCGAGTCAGCACGAACTGGTATTAAATGGATCCACCGCACCCTTGCATTTCACCAGTATCAACCTGCCCACATGGCCTCCACTTCAGAAATTTCCCAAACAGATAGCCAGCACAACCATTAGCCAATATCATCAGCTGGCCGCTAACCATACTGTGACTTGCACACTAACCTACACCTCACCACCTCACACAATCGACCAGCTAGCCTCTCAGGCCTATATAATACCCACAGCCAAGGCCCTGGACCCAGCATACGGGCGCCGTCCCATCACCTTACTGCACGTCGCTTTCCACAGCATATGCAGCCTTCCAGGGTACACAGCGTTAGAATCACGTGACTACGACTATTATTGAGCTGATAGGAGATCATATCACGTGAAGCCGTTAGGACGTTTACTTGTGGCTGCTTTGGTGGCTGGCCGGCGAGAAGTGCGAGCCAACGTGCTCATGCATGGATCATGCTTGATTATTCCACCAGCGCTGCAGAAAACGGTGTGTGCCTTAGCGCGCGTCACATAATGCCCCGTTTCTGCGGTGTGACCCACATGATGACTCGATCAGCGCAACACAGCCAGCCAAATGGGGTATAATTATTGCATATGGATAATAAGTCCAAGTGAGTGATTTATAGCGCGGAGATAAAACTATAAGTGGCATTATACGGGCTGAAGGTCAGGGTAATGTGCGATATTAATAGCACACGTCAATAGCACGCAGTATTGCAGATGAACATCCATAGATCTGATAACATCACGTGATGTCCGAAATAGGACCCCGGCGTCTGATGGGTGAGGCCAAGATGAAACTTCCTCAACAAGAGGTGCGGTTTTTGAACTGTATGAAGTGTTTGGCATAGACCGATAGTGTACCAGGAAGTTGCGCTCAAGAGAAATATCCGAATAAAAAAAATTCAGCAATGCTACCATAACAGACAACAAAAATTACCTGTCAAATCACCACAGAAGGTCGGTAATCAACAAGCTGACGTCCAACATCATCCATCACAAACAGCGGGCTGATTCAGACGCGACCCGAACCCGAGATGTGCAGCCATGGGGCTGTCAGGTACCTAGCTACATAGGGTCTAACCACAGTGCAGGTCCCACCTGCGTCAAACCAGTGCTAAGGTCAAACGGCCGCACCAGTTTGGCTGGGCACTGGGGCAAATGGGGCGTCCCTGGACTAGAGGTGCATCAGCACCATATGAACAGCAGCATATGAAACGATCTAGACCAGCTCTTTTGAGCTTGATTGTGTTTGCGCTGTTCTAAGGTGTTCATTGTTCGTATTGGCTTGTGATTTACTTGGGTGCTAGTTTGAACTGATAGTGTTCCCGTAGAAAGCCGTGAAATTATATAAACACACGCGAGACAAGTTGGATCAGGGTCTAATGAGGCACTCCACCAAGTTTCCAGAACTTGCCTGATCAACCACATAGTGACGAGCCAAAAGGATTTATGGCCGTAAGCGACGTGATCAGCGTGATCAACTTTCCGGAATGAGGGCTCCATTGTCCAGTAAACAACGTCACACAATTGACGCATACCTTTGCGGCAAGCTCCACTGTCAATCCGGGCCATGTGGAATGATAACCGGGACTAAAGTTAATTCGATTCCGGAAGACGAATCCGGGGTTTGATGGAATGGTATGTGCGCTGAGACCGTGCCTGACTCAGAACTAAACACTGAGTTTTAAGGCTCAAGCGACCTTAGAAGCATCAGAAACATCTCAGTAGACTCCCCAACAACGTATAAGTGCAGACAAGGCACTGGATGGGCCAAAAAGGACCTATTTTCGGCAGCGGTCACGTGACTTCATAGAGCGAAACTTCTACGACCAGTCGCCCCCACGAAGAAGTCACGGGCATGTAGTGTAGTTGGCTATCGCGTCCGTTTCGCATACGGAAGGTCTCCGGTTCGATTCCGGACTTGTCCATCTCTTTTTGGCCATCGCCGAGTTATCGAAAAATAAAACACAAACGTTTCTTTTGTTTGACGGAAAATTACGCGATTAGGCCCCTTATACAGCAACAATTGGCCGCCAGGGAGCCCGCCCACTGAGACGAGATCTGTACATGGAAGCTTTGCCATTGAGATTCGTCATTATACGCCGGAGCCCTCAAACGCCTACGGCAAGCATACGTTACCTCGAGCAAGGCGAATAAGGTTATTAGGTGGACGTTGGCATGCACCGTTCAGGCAAACCGCCTCACAATGTAGAGATGCCGGCACCCCTGGGCAGACGCCCTGTGTGGGTCGGGCTGTAACGGTACTAACTTGGTAGACCTCGGAATAGGGAGACGTACCTGGCGTTACGTAATAGGTACCAGATGAGTAGATGAGCTAGATGGGCGAGACGATGAGCTAGATGAGCTAGATGAGCTAGCGGATGAACGCTGTTTAATAGCAGGAAATGTACGTATTGTGACACCAGATGCCATTGAGTCGGGTAAATAATGAGACTTGGGTGCATTTTGTTTCGTGTTAGTGTATGTACGAAGCCGCCTGCCCGCGTGGAGGAGCAACTAAGGACGCGGCCAACATGAACCGGCTGGTGGGACTGCAGCATTGAAGTAGCTGGGTAACGCTACTGGTTGGCGTTCCATTGTGTGGCAATGCGGTAGATGATGAGTGAATGTAGGCTCGGGGACCGAGATGCAATAAATTAATAGTCAGGATTAGCGACGCGTAGTACCTTTCGCGAGTAGTCGAATTCGTCCTGGAGTGAGCGGCGGGAGTCGTTCTGGTCCCACTGCATAAACATTTGGTTGGGGTCTAGCCGCTGGTCGACTGTTATGGGCACTAGACCCTTCTCGTCGAAGCCCATGCCTGCGAGCGTCGTGGCGTTGGATTGGTCGCGCTTCATTGCGTGCGACTCGCCAGACGATGACTTGAACATCTTGCCTTCAAAGAAGCCCGGCGAGCCCGGATCCTCCGCGTCCTGCTCCTTCTTGTGTTTCCTGATGAAGAAGAACAGAATCAATGCAAAGAGCGCCAGCGCGATGATGCCGACCGCCGTGAACACGCCCGCAACCTTTCCCTTGTTGTCAAAGAAGGACTTGCCGCTGTTGGACGCAGACGTCGTACCGGGCGCAGAGCTGCTGCTGCTGCTGCTGGAACTCGAGCTGCTGGAACTTGAACTTGAACTGGAGCTGCTGCTTGAACTCGAACTAGAACTCGAACTGGTGCTAGAACTGCTACTAGAGGTCGAGCTACTCGTGCTGGTACTCGTACTGGTGCTAGTCTTTGTGCTTGATGTCTCTGTAGATGAAGAAGTAGAGGTGCTGCTGCTGGCGCCCTTTGTCCCAGATGGGGTCGCTAATAGGACATAGCCAAAAAACCCGTTAGCCACTGAACCGCAATCGTCGTCTGGGTAGCCTGGACAGCTATCGGAACATTTATCTGTCGACGTGGTGCTGGCGGGGGTATCGTTGGAACACCAACAGGACTTGCCTTGAACGATGGCGTAGGCGTAGCCAGAACACGTCTGTGAACATAGACCCGTCGTCTGGTATATCGACACATGCTGCTCGCTGTCAGAGCCTGTGTTTATGCTAGAACAGAGGTTCTCGCCGTTCTGGCCCAGCGCTAGGCCCGCGAACAGCGCTAGTGTCAGGCGTCGTAGTATCATGGCCGACCAGAGCAGGAATGGGGATCGGGTGGTTATATACAGCAAAACATATATTAAAAAAAGCACCGCAAAAGAAATGGCCGCACTGAGACAATCTTTCCCTAAACTATGTGCCAAAAGCCAAATTGCTTTTCCCTCGCGGCAAAAGCAAAACCTACCAGCCACAATTCTATGGGTCTAGCAGCGTACATAACCGTGGTCCAGCAGATTCGATGCCACACGCGAGGCCCAGAGTGAGCGTTAGTGTTGGGGTTGTACAGCTGCCTGGAGGGCGGGTTATGGTGAGGTTGCCGCAGCCCGCGCATGTCGTATCCGTCACGTCAGGGATGCGTTATATATAGTGTGCTAAATTAAGACTCCCGGAGTGGGCATAGGTAAATAGATAGCGGCGAGGTATTGGTGGGCAGGCACAGCCGGAGAATTGACAGCGAATAGATTGAACGTGTAACCAAACGTTGTCAGCGTACGTACACTTGGCACGACGAGGCGACTCGGCAGTAGCCGACAGGCGTCTCTGCTCTGTTTTGTGGCACCTGACAGATAACCAGCATGTAGGCGGTCTGAGCCAACATAGCTTTGGACAGATCTGAATTGGCGGCACAGGCTCACTTTATTGCATCAGCCTTGGCTACACGTGCGCGTTGAGCTGCGCGTAATAAAGTAAACAATAGACGTCACATATCCGAGATCTACTCGCAGCGGTTACAGTAAATATTAGCATATATAGGTAAGCACGGCTCGATTTTCAATGCGTCAGGCACGTATATGTCACCAAACACTAGTCCACTCTCATACCCCTGAAGAACCCAGGAGCCAAGCACAAACCTCGATACTCTGCCTAGCCTAACAACCTGACCACATGAGTAATCAATCGATACTAGGGGCCCTGCTGTGGCACCCTAGTCGCCACGGGTAGCTGCCTATACGCAGGCGAGATCGATAGGGATAAAGGGTGATGCGCATGGCATCATCTGTAGGTAAAGGCATGCGCCATGATGAAATGCGCGCACCAGGGACCGAGCAATCCGAGTGACGCTACGCTGTTGCTATAGGACCGTTCCATTTAAGGTTAATCCGCCCACCAAAGCAGCCGGTACCGCTACAAACTAATTTATAAGAATCAATTGAATATAGAAGAAACTAGGTATCAGAATTTGTCAGTAAATAAACAGGGTTTTGGCGGCTCAGTACGGTAGTCGCCAGCGTGGGAGTCACCTGAAGAAACTCCTCAACCGTCCAAATAGGCCCCGTGGCTTGACCTTGATTGGAATGCTGGTAGTGCTCTGAGTGGCCTCCGTCTGTCGCGCAACAGGCTCGGCAATGGCCTCGGCAAGCTCCGGCTCGACATTGTCTGTGACTCGCACACTGCCGTCCTCTTCGCCCTGCAGATTCTTACCATTCTCAGCTTCCACTCCCAGCGCGGGGCTTGAAACCGCCTGGCTTCGGGCGTCAACGTAGTCCTCGTTGGTGGATTCTCCGTCGCATTCCTCATCCGCCTTTGTCTCAGTCGTCTCGGTCGCGTCTGGTGCCGTGCTCTCGGTGGTGGCAGCGGTGGCGGCAGCAATGCCAGCAATACCGGCGATACCAGCAGCACCAGCAACAGCAGCCACCTCAGTGGCCTTGGAAGTCTCTTCTTCAGCCTTCTCCTCGGCAACTGGCTCCTCAGCTGGAACCTCTACAACAGGCTCAGTCTCCGTACCCTTGGACGCTTCGGCTGATGGGACCTCAGCAGTCTCGGAAATTGTTTCCTCTGGGATCGACACTGGAGCTTCCTGTAGTGGCTCAATGACGTCAGTGTGCGCCGACTCATCATCAGCAGGTTCACTGGTCTCTTGTTCTAGCGCTGTCTCATCGGCCTGCTCGAATGGTTCTGGATCGGCAATCTGATCGACCGCGCCCTTGTCCTCGGACGATTCAGCGACGGCATCGGCGGCGGGTTCGTTAGATTGCTCAACGGCGGGCTCCTCTGGTTCCTCCCCAGCGGGTTCCTCCTCCGTCACTGGCTCAGAGGCTGGCTCCACAGTCTCAGCCTCTTGTGGTGCGGCCTCCTCAGCGGGCTCTTCTGGAGCGGCGATAACCTCAGCAACCTCCTCAGTAGATTCCTGAACGGGCTCTTCCTGAACAGGCTCTTCAACCGCCTTGTCCTCAATCTGGTCGACCTTCTCGGCCTCTGGTTCGGCGATCGGAGCCTCGGAAGGTTGATCCTCCGCAAGATCGTCGGCCTTGTCTTCCGTAGGTCCAGCAACCGGCTCCTCAGTGACTTCAGCATTAGGTTCAGCAGCCGGCTCCTCGGTGACCTCAGCAGCTGGCTCTTCAGCCTTCTCCTCGGCAATTGGCTCAGCAGCTGGCTCTTCAACCTTCTCCTCGGCAATTGGCTCAGCACCCTCAGCCTTCTCCTCGACAACTGGCTCTTCAGCCTTGTCTTCAGTGACTTCTTCAGCAGCCAGAGCGGCCTCCACAGCAGCAGGCTCCTCAGCCTTCTCATCAACTCCGGCAGCCTCCTCGACAAGCTCATCAGCAACTGGAGCCTCAGCGGTGACTAATGGGATCTCCGCTGGCTCTTCAGAAGCCAAAACAGACACCTCGGCAGGCTCTTCAGCAACAGGCTCCTCAGCAGTGACTAATGGGATCTCTGCTGACTCATCAGTAGCTGGGGCGACCTCCTCGGCAACTGGCACCTCGACGGTCTCTTCAGAAACAGGCACCTCAACCTTCTCCTCAGAAGCTGGCTCCTCGGCGGCAGCTTCCTCAGCGACATGCTCAGCCTCATCGGCAACAGGTTCAGCAATCTTTTCAACAGGCTCGACGGCCTCCTCAGTCTCAACGACTGGCTCTGGCTCTGGGACAACCTCAGCAACAGGCTCGACGGCTTCCTCAGCAGCTGGAGCTTCCTCAACAGCAGCTTCCTCAGCACGATCTTCAACTGGAGTCTCCTCAACTGGAGTCTCCTCAACTGGAGTCTGTTCAACTGGAGTCTGTTCAACTGGGGTCTCCTCAACAGCCGACTCAGCTTCAACAGCCTCTGGCCCAGCCTCCTTCTCCTCAGCGATAGGCTCGACAACCTCCTCAGCACTATCATCGTTAGTAGGCTCATCAACGGCAGGAGTTTCCTCAGCGGTATTCTCGACTGGCTCGGCTTCTGGCTCAGCAGCTGACGCCTCAGACTCCTCAGCCTGCACTTCCTCAGAGACTGGTTCCTCAGTGGCTGGCTCGACGGTTGGCTCCTCGACGGTTGGCTCCTCGACGGTTGGCTCCTCCACGGTTGGCTCTTCAGCGGTTAGCTCTTCAGCGGTTGGCTCTTCAGCGGTTAGCTCTTCAGCGGTTGGCTCTTCAGCGGTTGGCTCCGGCACGGACTCCTCGGTAGTTGGCTCCTCAGCGGCTAGCTCCGGCACGGACTCCTCGGTAGTTGGCTCCTCAGTGACCTGCTCAGCAGCTGGTTCCTCAGCCTTGGCGACTGGCTCTTCAGCAACCTCCTTAGCCTCCTCAACTGGCTCCGCAACGACTGGCTCTTCCACCGCTGGCTCCTCAACCTTCTCTTCGGGCTCAGCAACCTCTGGAGCTTCCTTAGCTGGAATTTCCGATGAGATTCCCTCAACTGGGGCAGCCTCCTCAACTGGGGTCTCGGCCGGAATCTCCTCAACTGGTGTAGCCTTCTCAACAGCGGTCTCTTCGTCGGCAGGGGTCTCTTCGTTGGCGGCTTTCTCAACGGCCGGAGTCTCCTCAACAGGAGCCTCAACAGCGGCTTCCTCAATAGGAGCTTCTTCAGTCACCTCAGCTGCGGGCTCCACGGCAGTCTCCTCGACATTCTCGGCAGGAGCAACAGCTTCCTGAGCAGGACTCTCTTCGACAACCTCCGTCTCCTCAGTAGCCTCAACAGGGGTCTCCAGGGTCTCAACTAGAGCCTTGGTAGTGGTTTCTTCAGCGGCTAGCTCTTCGGTAGCAGCAGGCTTCTCAGAAACGGCCTCCTCGACGGCAGGTTCTTCGGTCTCGGGCTCCACGACTGGGGTCTGCTCAATTGGATCAGCTTCGACAGGCTCCTCAACGGCAGGCTCATCAGCAGGCTCAACCTGCTCAGCTGGCTGTTCAGTGATAACCTCCTCAGCAGCCGGAGCAGTTTCAACGCCCTCCTCAGAAGCCTCCTCAACCGGCTCAGAAGGCTCCTCCGCCTTCTCTTCAGAAACAGGCTCAGCCTCAGCCTCTGGGATAGATTTCGTGGTCTCCTCAACAGGCTCCTCAGCAGTGGCTTCAACAGGCTCCTCAGCTGGAGTCTCCTCAGCGGTTGACTCCTCGACAGGTACTTCGGTCTCGGCCTCAGGGACCTCTGGCGCAGGTTCGGCTTCGACTTCAGATGCAGGTTCAGGGGCCTCAGGGGTAGGTTCTGGAATTTCTACGGAAGCGGCTTCCTCAGCGGGGACCTCCTCCGCAGCTACCTCCGGGACTTCTGGAGCAGACTCCACAGTTGATTCTTCAGCCTTCAGTTCGGTCTCTTCGGTTGCCTCAGCGGTTTCGGCTTCTGGAACTGGTTCGGCGGTTGACTCTTCAGTGGTTTCTGGGGTAGACACCTCTTTCTCATCAGCGACAGGCTCTCCAGCAGTCTCTTCCTTCTCCTCAGCTGGAGCAGATGGCTCCTCAGTGGCGGTCTCCTCAGTGGCGGTCTCCTCAGTGGCGGTCTCCTCAGCGGCCTCAGCAGACTCCTGAGCCTCAGCTGGCTCTGAGACATCCGGGGTAGTGTCTGGCTCGGCGCTCTCAGCGGCCTCCTCAACGGCCTCCGCTGGCTCACTTATAGCCTCAGTATGCGATTCCTCAACTCCCTCAGAAGCCGCAACTTCTTCTGGGATATCAGTTTTATCATTAAGGTTATTAGATTCGTTAGTGGTCGTGTCGTTAGATGGGTCATTAGAGGATTCGATGCAAGTGGTGGCGGCTTCAATGTCGTCGATGGAGACCACGTTATTTGTAGTTCCACTCTCGTCCGTCTCTGCGCTCAGACTGTCGCTGACTGTCCACTGGTCGTCAACCACAAACTAAGTTAGATTACTAATTTCCCTAAAGGGATAGACGTTTTCATTTCGCCTAAAGGGGTTGTAGACGCCTTGCCGGGTCTCAGATGACATGGTCGATCAAAATTTTCAAACTCCTTCAAAGCGTTTATACTCACCTTGAGTGTGATTCTTTCAAGCGGAAGATCAAGCGCCAGCTTGAAGCTGTTGTCTTCCAGCTTCTCTAGCGGCGCGGGTTGCCAATCGTTGAATGATCCGGCAATAGATACACTCTCTGGTCCAGCAGGCCTGTGTTAGCGTATATCGTGGCACGTTGACTCACCAGGTAAACGTATACATCCTTTCTTTATCCTTTGTTCTATCCTTCTCCGTTTTTGTGTCTATGAAAAATTCAGTGGGTTTTTGTTAGTGAATAGATCGATGGAGAAATTAAAGGGGCGATTTGTTTGGGTCTTGCCTATTTGAAGGTTGGTGGGGTGACCGTGCCGCACGCACCTGAGACTCTCTCTGCATATCCCGGGCACAGAACATGCACAGACTATACTCAATCACGCGCTGTTCCGACGCGTATCTAATTAGCCTACGCAATTTGATTAATAAGACACGCCGTCTCTTGCTCTCATTCGGTGTGTATAGGCCACCCTGGCGTTTCTGAGGCCAGACGACTCGCCACTCTTTATGTATGGAGATAATATATGTAGCTACTAACCCCTTTAGTTTTAGGCGAGCTGTCAATTTATGTATGATGATGTAGTGCAACTACGTGAAAGTAGGTCACTTGACAATATACTCATAGCTGAACATGTTAGACCCAGGCAAGATACGCGAGCACACGTTGATACGCTGAGTCTACTCGGTCCATGAAATGACAAACATCAAACCAATGCCGACACCACAGGCAACCAATTGAGCCAAGCCCTGCTTGACCTGCTCACCCTTAGTCTTGCCCTCTCCCGATTCCAGAATCTCGGGAATCACTCCCACAGTGGCAATGTATAGAAAGCCCCCTATAGTTAGTATGTCATGCGCATGTCAAATAAAATACTCACCTGCAGTGAATGGAAGCGTCAAATCTCCCATGGCAACGCTGGTGCCAAAAATACCGGCAGTTGGCCCGCCGGGCGTCGCTGGCGTGGCGAAATAGTTGGCTGCAATGCCAATAAGCGTTCCCAGGTATGCGCCAATGGCCGTCACAAATTGCGCCTGCATAGCTCTAGATTTCGTGAATCCACCCTGGATGAGCAGGGCAAAGTCGCCCACCTCGTGCGGGATCTCGTGAAAGAAAACAGCGAGGCACGTGATGGCGCCGACGTTCTTAGACACATAAAACGAAGCCGCGATGGCCAGGCCGTCAGTGATGTTGTGAGTAAAGTCGGCAATCAAGTTCAGGTAGGCACTCAGTTTGATGGAATTGCCTGTTTTACCATCATCTCTTGGCTCCTCCTCTTCCTCCTCCTTCTTACCCTTTCTATTTCTAACAGTGCTGTCCTTCTTCTCAACACTGGTCGACTCAGCATGGGAGTGAGAGTGAGAGTGAGAGTGAGAGTGAGAGTGGCTGTGGCCGTGTCCCTCAACACCCGAGGTAACAACTCTCATCACCTTGTCAATGATCACAAAAGCCAGGAACCCGAAGAACATGGCCAGGCCGAGAATCGTGTTTCGCTTCTCGTCGACGAGCACAAACCTGGCACCACCATCGTGAACCTCGCCAACAAAGGTCTGGGGCAGCAGGTGGAGGAAAACATCACCCAGCAGTCCACCAACGGCAAATGATACCAACGTAGACAAGCTGGAAGGATCAATGTTGGGCGGCGCGAGCGCCAAAAGAAGGTTAGGCGGACCCGAGATGTATGTAGTCGCCAGCAACGCATTCAACCCTGGGCCAAAGGGAAACAGGGCGGCAAACATCTTCTGAATGAAGGAGTCGCTTTTCTTACTGTACTCCTCGGCCACGATCGCGTTCAATTCCTTGACGACTTGACACTCCTTCAGCCGGGCGTCGATGTGCTCAAGGTTGGGAACTCCATCCTGTACAAGCAATGGGTCAACAGAGGCAATATCAACCTCGCCAGCGGGTGGGGGATTGTGCACACCGTGTCCTAGCGCCAGGCCAGCCAGGGCCAGTCCAACCAGAGTGTTGAGTCTCATTGTAGATTGGGACAGACGCAGCACCAGACTAATATGGACACCGCGCAGCCCACGTCACCCCTAGAGACTTTCTGGGGTAAATTATGTCACCATGAACGCAGCACAAAAATGTGTGAGTACAGGGAATACTTTAGGTACGAGACTCAGTATTCGGCAGGGCATTAGTTAATACATAAATAAGCGTACACGATTGAGCTAAGCAGACCAGAACTTGTACGTTTGAGGAGTGTCTAGACTGATAGGCTTGAGCGTAGGCTTTGGAACCTTGACACCCTGCTTCAGCTCACTTTCGCCCTTAACCAACGACACCGTTGGATTCTGAGAAGCCAGTTGACGCGCTTCACTAGCCAGCTCGACAGCCTCCTCCGCAGAATCAGCGTCCGCGGCTTCTCGCAGCTTGGCCAACACGTTATCAGCCTGCGATTTCAGGGACAGACGGTCCAGGTATATGCTAAGTCGTTCTTTTTCCAGCTCTTCTCGCTCCCGGGCCAGAATTTCCTCGAGCTTTTCGAATTTTTTCATTTTCAGTTCAAACTTTTCCAGCTCGGCCTTGACGAGCGAGGTGGTCAGTCGCGTCTGTTGGGCGTCTTCTATCGTCGACAAGGCCTCTGCCTTCTGTTTGAGAGCCTCCACATCGTCCAGCTTGCTCAGCTGCTCGTGGCCGTTCTCAGAACTCTTGAGGGCCGCGTTCTTGACAAGGTACGGATCCTCAATGGGCAGTTGTAGGAATTTCGTGACACAGGCCTCCTTAGTCCGCGAGCCAACGTGGTACGCAATGGACTCCCAATCATCTTCGTACATTTCCACACCTTCCAGCAGCAGCAGAATCTCCTGATCGGACCACGTGCTGCCTGCAGTCTGTGCCTGCTCAATCTTGACAAAGCTGGACGACTGCAGGTTGGAGGGGAACAAGCCATCCTTGAAGCTCAGCGAGCTGATAGCCTGCTTAGTCTGCAGGTTGTGATATCGCACCTTTGTGACGTCCTCGCCGGTGGTGAAGCAGTTGTATGTCCGCGAATTGAGCGAGTTGAACTTTCGCTGGGTCTCGTCCACGAGCGCTGCAGCGTCCGCTGCACTGTTGTATATGTTCTTGCGTAGCTCCAGGTTGAGAGGGGCTGGGTCAGAGGCCTTGGCTTCTGCCTTTATCGTGGTCAGAGCGAGATCCTTGCCCTCTGTGACGGTTGAGTCAGCGGGAATGAATGGCTGGAGACCTTGCGGCGTGTCGACTGTGATCTGGAAGTGACCAGTGTATTGCGGTCCAATGAGAGAAGGTCGCGTCTCTGGATCCACCTGGTAGTTAATAAGCCCCCATTGCTCGAGAAAAGCATGAACACGCATGATTGTGCAAACGTCACCGGCGAGATTCCGCCGGCACGCGGTCAACGTGAGATATTCTGTTGGTCGAAGTCTGTACGTGTCAACCATGAAATCACGAAATTCCTTGTACACCTCCGGAGTCTTTGTCCTGTTCTTACCCGAAAAAAATTCGGGTAGAGATTTTCTCTCAATGTCGTTGATGCCTTCACGGTCGTACCAGGCCGCGAACGACGGAATAATTACGCGGTACGCCTGGGCGGCCAGGAACCCGCGCGCTTTCTCCTCCATCTGTTGCTGGAGCGCGATGGGGTCCGTGACCTCGAGCTCCGCGGTCCGCGCAGCGTCGGTCGTCTCAATCACGGGCTCTTCCTTCGGCTCTTCCATTATGTCGCGTGTATTGGGATCTCGGTGTACAGGCGCGATATCGTGTTGTGTGGAAATTTTTGGGAGGATGCACAGATATACGCCAGGCGCGTCCGAGGCGCGCATATTTCAGACCGTTGATTCAGATATTGATCTGACTTATCGCATCGTGTCAAACGTTAGATCCGATACCCAGCAAGTTTGAAACTCAATTTTGGTACGCGTCTACGCGAGAATTTGACGCGTCCGGCCTAATTTCTCATCAGTTTCAATCATGGCCCGAGAAGTCTTAGCGGACTCGGAGCCAAACTCCGAGCCCGACCTCACCAACGATGTCCAGCAGATTGCCAGTCTTGAAGACGACAGGAAGCTGCAGCGATTAAAGTTTCTTATCGACAAGTCTAAGATTTACGCCGACGTCCTCACCAAAAGCATAGCCGCGTCAAAAACCAAAGCAAAGGAACCGCCAAAGAAGAGGAAAGGCAGGCCACCAAAGAAAGCAAAGCAGGCATCGCTGCTCAACTATATTCAGGACGAGGATGAGCTCTCACTACTTAAAAAGCCACAGGCGGAGCGGTCTAATGAGGGGTTTCAGCAGCCGAGCCTGGTCACCGGCGGCCAGCTACATCAATACCAGCTTGCGGGTGTCGAATGGCTCGCTTCGCTATTTGAGAACGGCCTCAACGGCATTCTCGCTGACGAAATGGGCCTGGGCAAAACGTTGCAGACCATCTCATTTATTGCCTATCTCATTGAGCAACAGACGCAGGGCCCGTTTCTGATCGTGGCGCCGCTGTCCACGCTGCAGAACTGGATCAATGAAATCAATCGGTTTGCACCAACTCTTGACGTGGTCAAGTACCATGGCAGTGCGCCCGAACGTACTGAGATCAGGGATTCCAAGATGATGAAAGCCGCCACCAACAAAAAGAAAGGTCAGATCAAGCTCATTGTCGTGACGACCTACGAGATGATCATCAGAGACGCAAAGCACATGCATCAGTATCCATGGAAGTACATTGTCATCGACGAGGGCCATCGTCTGAAAAACATGAACTGCCGGCTCATTATGGAGCTCAAGAAGTTCGACTCTAATCGGCTTCTTCTCACGGGCACGCCGCTGCAGAACAACCTCGCTGAGCTGTGGAGTTTGCTCAACTTTCTGCTGCCGGATGTGTTTTCTGACCTGGAACTCTTCCAGGCTTGGTTTGAGAGCGATGGAGACCAGAGCTTTTTGAACGGCAACAACGAGAGCCTGGTGCAGAGTCTGCACGAGATTCTGAGACCGTTCCTGCTGCGACGACTCAAGTCTGAGGTTAATCAGTCGCTTCCGGACAAGCGAGAATACGTAATCTACGGATCCCTGAGTCAGGACCAAACTGAGCTGTATGAGAGTTTCCTGAAAGGCAAAGCATATCGGCATATTGTCAACAAAATCCTCGAATCGCGAGGTTACAAGCCACGACAGTTTGACGACAAAGCAAAAGAAGAGCCATCAGATACCCCGCTTAGAAAACGACGCAGAAAGACTAGAAAGTCGTACGCGGATATTACCGACGAGGAGTTTTACAAACAGGCAAACATGCTAGTAGAAGAGGATGGTACTCCAGAAGCTGGTACCCCGTTAGAGGAGGATCCCGTGTACATCACACGACCAGGAAGTGCGATCAAAGAAGATGTCGAGGACCTATCAGTTCCCATCAAGGACTTGTCAGTTCCACCGTTCAAAGAAGAAATCATAGACCTTTCGGTGACTGAGCCAGAAACTTCACACCGAGGAAGCCCGAAACCTGAGTCGGAGAAAACGCCAAGGGTAGGAAATGGCATCAAGAGAAGTGAACCATCATTTGAAGCAGATGAAGAAACGGAGAAAATCATCAAACAGGCTGGAAAAGAAGTGGCGTCCAAGAGTTTACAGAACAAAATGATGCAACTGCGACTCACCTGTAACAGCCCTTACCTGTTTTACTACCCATGGGGTGAGAAGGACCCTGTCGACGCACGGCTGATTCAGAATTCCGGCAAAATGCAATTTCTTGACAAACTTGCTACCCGGTTAGTGAAGGATGGCCATAAAATGCTGATTTTCAGCCAGTTCACAAACATGCTCAACATTCTCCAAGATTGGCTCGAGGAACTGAAGCACTGGAAGTTTTGTCGTATCGACGGCAGCATGCCTCAGAATGAGCGACAGCGGCAGATTGATGAGTTCAACTCCAATCCAAAGTACAAGGTCTTTCTGTTGTCCACGCGTGCTGGTGGTTTAGGCATCAATCTGACTGCAGCCGACACTGTCATTTTGTTTGACAGTGATTGGAACCCCCAGCAGGATCTTCAGGCGATCGACCGAGTTCACCGATTTGGCCAGACCAAGCCAGTTATTGTCTACCGTCTTGCAACGGCCGGCACTGTCGAGACAATGCTGCTCGACAAGGCTCGTCAAAAGCGGTTTCTTGAGCAGCTGGTTATTGAGAAGGGCAAGTTTCGAGGTTTTGGCAAGACTGCCGCCGAGGGCGCCACGGTTCTCGAGGAGCTTGAGGTTGTCTTTAACCAAAGCAAAGAAGACGAGTCAAAGATGTCTGTAAACCATGCGAACGGAGGCTGGATCACCGAGGAAGACTTTGAGACCATTCTAGATCGAAGCTCAGAGGCATATGCACGAGCACGGAAAAACCAAGAGAGCCTGTCTACTAATATTCAGACTGTCATCGCCGGAAAGTCCAGTAGCTAGCACAAAATAGATTGCATGCATCATGTACAGAGCTAGTACAAGTGGGGCCGGAGAGCTTGTTACGAGGCCCAGCTGCACGCGTCGAGCGCACCTCCTACTGTCACCCCATGCTTGATCTGATCACTTCCTACCTGCCCCAGTACCAGGGTGCCCTGCCTCTGTGGCTTGTATTTGTGAGTCCCAGGGTTATGTCCGAAGTGGTTACTAACTAGATCTCGGTTACTTCCGTGTTCAACTCGGCTCAATGCTACTCAGGGGACCTCAGTCTCACACGACGAGTGTACGCACAGCAGCCAGACAAGGTCAATGGCCTGTCATGTCGAACCTTCGGCACCTGGACGATGCTCTCTGCTATAATCCGACTGATTGGCGCCTACCACATCAGCTCTCCTCCAGTTTACCTCATTACCCTGAGCACTTTCGTCCTGGCTGGTTTCCACTTCATCTCTGAGTGGACTGTTTTCAAGACGGCTAAGCTCGGTGCCGGTCTGTTCGGCCCATTGATTGTTGCCTCTACCACTACCGTATGGATGACCCTGCAGCAGGGTTTTTACCTAGCTCAGTAACCTGAATGCACGGTCAGCAATGAATAGCTTTTACGTTACATACTTAATTTTCCGTGAGGTTTTCCGCTCTGGTTTTCTTGGTTTCCTTCTCACTGGTTTTAGTTAATTGCAGCGACACTGAGAGCGGTGGGTCAAAGAGCATTAGCTCTGCTCGTTCCGGTGCGTGTTTAATGATTAGTAGGATCCTGCCTCTTGAGGGCATCCACGGCATGTCCCAGCAGCCTCTGGAATCCATCTCGTCCCAGAGTGGCAACCTTGAGCTTTGTGGACGCCGTGACGGTGGCCTGTCGAGGCACGTCATGCAGCAAGGCCACCTCGCCAAAGTAGTCTCCCTTGGTGATGTCCTTGATCTTTCCGGAGGCTCCCTTGGAGATTGTAGCCGTACCAGACTCAATCAGGAAGAACTCGTCGCCTGCCTCGCCCTCCTTCACCACAACCTCTCCTTGCTCGTACACTCGGGAACTGAGGGCGTCGGCCAGCTTGGACAGCTCCCAGGAGTTGAGCTCGGCCAGGATTGGCACGGATTTGAGGAACTCGCCGTACATGGCTCGCTTGTTGGCCGTCTTGACTAGTAGAATCTTTTTGAATGTGACTCGGTCCAGCGCCCACAGGACACAATCCTCAGCCGCCACGACAGTGGCGGCTCTTGGGGCGTTGTACATGAGGGCGAGTTCACCGAAACTCGATCCGGCGCCCGATGTGCTGACCTTAGCATTGTCAACAAGGAAGTCAACGGATCCGGTCTCGACGATGTAGAAGTAGTCACCCTCGTCACCCTGTGTTATTATAGCGGTTCCCTTTGCGACTTTCTTCTCCTGCAGGGCACCCAGCACGGCGTGAAGGGACTCCTCGTCCAGGTTGCCGAAGAGGAAGTTGTTGCTGACGCTCTTGTTGAGACGAGCGACCTTCTCTGGGCAAACCTCAGTGGGGACGCCGCCATTGTTGAAACTGGTGGGATTGAGCGACTCGGCGCTGACGGAAGTTCGTCTGTTGGCGTTGAAGTTCATGGGGAAGCCGGTGCCGAGCTGGTGGGGGTTGTGAAAGACCTCATTCTCAGCAATGGTGGGGACCTGACGGGAATGAGGGTCCTCAGGATCGCTAAACGAGTGCATGTTGAACTTGGACATTCTAGGCTGGCGCTCCTCCAGGCGCTTGTTGAAGTAGTCTGCGCAGAACTGGAGAACGTCGGCTGGTTGCTTGGTGGTCACTTCCCGATTAAGCCTGTTGAGCTCGTCAATGTATTCCTGGGGTAGGGACATTAGCTTGAGTGGGCGGTAGCTGGGTGGTAGCAGGTGTGGGTGGGAGGTTAGCGTGATGGCAATGTAAAGGGTGCAGATCGGCCAGGGTTTACCCTGCGCGATTGGGATCTGGGTACATCTGATACCGGTAAGTCAGTCTAGCTGACATTCCCATGAGTTTCTGTAGTATTACGTTGATGAATAAGTAGTATATCACAGGATCTACTCTACTAGTCGCTTTGATTGGCATCGCACGCCGTGTAATCTTGGTTATGTGTATGTGCATGCAATGTGGAGCGCGGAGCAAACGGGGTGCTCGCGGGTGTCACTGGTTAAATGCGATCCAGTTTAACCGCAACCACAGTCAAACAACCCGCTCAAACCGCTCAACGGCGCGAAACCGTTGCCACGCGAGCTTAATTAAGGTTTACCGGTTTCCCGTATGTTTAGAGTTTTGCTTCTTCTATATGTATAAGACAAATATGACGAGTGCTGCAGGCCGTTTATACCGGTGCAATCTCGACAATTCCGAGGCTAAGCCAAGAGATTGCGAGCCCGTGATAGATTGCGCCGAGCGGGTGGGAGTTGAATGGCGCAATTAGGCGACAGCGAGATTAGACCGTGGCGAATCTGAGTTGCTTTGTGTTGCGAGCAATAACTTCAAATGAAAACGCACCACACTCCGTAAACAAAACATATCCTCACCGAGGCCGCTAACAAACGCTGCGAATTAGCGAAACCTGCACCGATTCCGTCCGTCAAACGGTACCGTTAGCGACTGCGGGCCAACGCACCGTCTCGAATACTTCGTTGAAATCACATGCCGATTCCGTAGAGTTTCCACGATCGTTCCGCTCAGTCAGTAAACTGTCTGATGCAAAGAATCGTTGATCTGATCGATCCAACGGCAACAGGGTCCCGTGGCGGTCAACAGTTCCCTCAAGGCTGATAGAAGTAGGGCAAGTTGCTATCGGACTTACTGGCGCTTACTTCTCCTCTTGCTTTGGCTTCTTTGACTTCTCGTAGGCATTGGGACTGGGCAACCTTGTAGTACATTTCGGCGCATGCTGTCGTCCCCTTGAATCCATACCGCTATGGTCACACTCGGACTCAGATTCAGAGTCGCTATCAGAATCCGAGGAAGACTCGTCAGAGCTGGATTCACCAAATGCGCGCTGTTTCTTGAAGATGCAACAGATTTTGGACTTCTTCTTGCCCATGTTCTCATTATCCACAACATCCTCTTTCCATCGAACGCGACGGTCACTTCCGCTCTCCTCGCCTCTCAGCGTTAACCGCACGCTTCCGCGCGTCTGTGTAGTGGTTTGCGTGGACTCGGGCATTCTATTTGTTGTAGTTGCTACTTAGCCCGTCGGTTTGGATGAACAGCCATTTGAAATAGAGTCCGGGCGCGATTTTCATTTGGTCACGTGGCGCCCTTGCCCAGGTTTGTGTTCTGTAACCGAGTATGATCACAAATACTACGAGGTGACAAAGTACTCTTACACTCCATTTGAGGCCAATATATAAATGTTGCTAGATACAAATTTCACCTGCTCGTATTCCTAGCGTCTGCTCGGTACGACCTGGTTACAACTTGGCACCCAAGAACTTGTGGACCTTTAGCGACTGTCTAATAGCCAAATCCAGCATAATCTCCTCAGAACCACCTGGGATAGCGTAAGCTCGCACTTCTCGGTAGATTCGCTCAACCTTGCCACCCTTGCCTCCACGGGTGTAGGCGAGACCACCGAAAATCTGGGAGGCCTCCCTGGCACAAAACTCCATAGCCTGAGAGTGGAAGGCCTTGCAGGCAGCGATTGGGCCACCAAGTCGGGCCATAGCCTCCTCCTCAGACATGTTCTGGTACTGGTACAGCAGGTCCTCGAGCCACTTGTGACCGGCCTCGATTCGGGCAGCCATGTTACCCAGCTTGTTTCGAATGACGGCGTGCTCAATGAGTGGAACACCGAAAGTTCGTCGGGTGTGCGCATGCTTGAGAGACTCCTCGATGCAGACTCGGCCGAGTCGGTTAGCGTGAATGATAGTTCCAAGTCGCTCGTGGTTGAAGTTGTTCATGATGACCTTAAAACCCTTGTTCTCCTGTCCAAGCAAGTTCTCGACTGGGACCTTGACATCCTCAAAGGTGATGTAGGTGGATCCCGAGACGTGCATGCCCTGGGTGTGGATCTTTCGGGTCTCGACACCTTCGAAGGTTCGCTCAATGAGCAGGACGGAGATACCATCCATGCCCTCGCCACCGGTTCGGACGGCGACGGTGAAGAAGTCGGCCCAGATACCGTTGGTGATCCACTTCTTAACACCGTTGACGATGTAGTGCTTTCCGTCCGCGGTCTTTTCGGCCGTGGTGGTCAGGTTGGCGACATCGGAACCGGCATCTGGCTCAGTGATACAGAGACAGATTCGCTTGTCACCGTTCAGAATCTGTGGGACAACTCGCTTCCTAAGAGCCTCGGAGCCGAACTTGAGGAGTGGTGGGATACCGATGGAGAAACCACCAGTCAGGTTCCACAGAATACCACCGGAACCAGGTCGAGCAAGCTCCTCAGACAGGACCAGCTCGTGGAAGGCATCAAACTTGGAAATGTCGAAAGACTTTGGTCGAATGTCAGTGAACTGAGTTGGATATTTCTTGCCACCGATAACCAGGGACAGGAAACCCTCCTGTGCGAACTTCTTGTAGAGAGTTGGGTCAATCTCGCCGGTGGCATCCCAATCGTCGACGTGAGGTTCAACGTGCTCGTCAACCCACGCTCGGACAGCGTTTCGAAGGGCAACGTGGGTCTCGTTGTAGTATGGAGATCGGAAACCCTGGTACCAGGCCGGGTCGGAGTACGGAATCATCTCGCCGAAAGGCTTGAAATTGTTGACCTCCCCCGCGGTCTCATTGGCGGCAACCTTGGCAATGGTGCCGATCTGTCGTTCGTTGCCGTACTTCTTCATGACTTTTTCCTTATCGTGGTAGGTATGAAACTTTTTGGAAGCGTCCTTACCGGCTTGTTGCGCCAAAATTTTCTTTCCGCCTGGGTGGATGTTCTGAAACTCGGTCAAATCGTAAACGTTTCCGTCAATAATGACCCACAAAGACTCTGGTGTGTTGTGTGTTTTTACTTCCTAGGTTAGTTTCATCTGTGCGCAGCAGGCGCAGGGTCTTTTATAGATTACCGCCAAGACAATACACCGAGGCACGGACTGTTTGAGATGTATTCCCCGAGAAATTCCTTCCCAAGCCAATTAGTCCACGGCCTTTGTTGCCTCCGAACTTTTCAAGCGCCAGTCTATTGCTCTCTGTTTCTATTCTTCCCCGACGAGCCTCCTTCCTATATCCGACTTATCCGACTGCCCCGCAATACTCACTTCAACAGTAAAAGTCTTTGACATGGGATCCAGTCACAGTGTGCGGATTTGCTTCAATTTATAATGTGGGGTTGGGAGTGCCGATGACAAGTGCCCAGCCTGCCGACTTACCGAGGTGGTCTCCCACCACTGAGGCAAACTCACATGCCGCCCCGGCATGTGAATCAAACCTCAGTGACAGAGGTCCAGACTGCTCCATTTGTAAGCTTACGAAAGCATTATTCTGAAGAAAGTAGTTGTGAAGGACATCAAGGCAGACGAAATTGGCAGTAGATTAATAAGGTATTGCTGGCGTAACGAATTGCTATACTACACGGCCCTCGGTAAGAACAGAACGCGCCCCAGTGCGTAATCATCGTATAGTGAAAGCTTTATGGTGGGGTTTCAGTACCAAGCTGCATCGTGTCGGTCTCTATCTGCGGTGGCTCATATAGAAATTATTAATCAGTTCAATTGCCGCTCTACTATGGTATTATCTTATTCAATTGAACAAGCCAGAGTACTCTCGATACCCGTATATTCTTACTCTCTTCTCAAGACTCAGGAAACCCACATCCTGCCTGTCTACCCGGACGGTTATCCGGGGTAAGCCGACTTGTCGGCAGAACGGTCGGACACCGCGGACTAACGCCAGGAGATAGTGATTGTGACTTCAGTCGAACTGTACTAATTGAGCTTATGCCTTTTGATGCTACCGATCCACCCTCCGGCCAAACCTCGGATAAATCCTGGTTGTCCACCGAGGCCTGTCCCAACGGCCATGACGAGTTCCTGCAGACCGTTGCCGTCCGGGGAAGCGCGCCCTAACCTTAAACAAGGCGGTCCAGGCCAATACTCCACTTGACATTTCTGATGTGAGATACGGCATGTCTGGGTGTATTTTTTGTATTGCCTACTGTGTACCATACTACACTCCTAATCTCGATGGGGTATTGGCAGATTAGAGAGAAGCTTCCTCCCCGGTCCTTAGCTGTGACTTGAATCATCGGCACTCATTCAAGTCGGCCAACGGAGCGGAGCATTTGTGCTATATCTCAGCATTCGTCACAGAAAGACAATGAGTAGTGCGGCGATTGAGAAAGCCTCGTCGACATGCTCTCAAATCAGCAATCGCCGCGCTACAATAAAAGTCTGAGTACTTCTAATCACGTGCCCATTTCGATGCTACAGCCGGGGCGTGATTGTCGTAAAACGGGCGCTATGTCTTGGTCCTTGGCGGGGTCGATGAGATGGCGGGGACTTTTCTGGCGTGCGTCAGCGGCGATCTGTCTTGATTTTATTAACAGGCGCTTTATAATTAGATCTAGAGCGAAGAGCGCTTGATATGAGCAGTCTCGAAGCCCAGGTTGGCGCTCTGGGGGAGCCTATCGATGTGTTGGTGAGGCGGTAAGGAGGTCTCAGCATGCGCTATCAATCCCCTGATAAGCATTGTCTGTAAGGCCTAGTCAGGACCCATCTATGTGCCATGTTCTACACACCATTATCAGTATACGCACAAAGCAAACTTAAGTTGTTACGCACCGTGCTTTTCTAAAGGAGCAGCCATTGGATCCCTACGACCCCTGGCTGCTACCGTATTTTCCCTATTTTCCCTATTTTCCTGAGCCAATTCAAAAAGCTTTCATTACCGAATTCTCTTCATAAGCGGTCCCCACCGCTAGAAGCTCCAGGTGGCAAAAGCACGTACCCTCTGATCACGCCCGACCTTGCTGCGCGTGGCGCAATGGCTACGCTATCGGACTCCCAACCTCATCCACGTGTCGACAGGAGGTAAAGAAACACACAGGGACTCAACACTAGACAAGAGAAATTGGCATATCACGTGCAGTACGATACAGCACACGCATTAATACACGCATCTACACACTATTCGCTTCGCTCGTAGTGCGCTGGGAGTATGAGTGCGGTCCAAGACCGAACCCAGGAATTCAAATCCTGCGTGGCCTCGATATCTCGACTAAACGGAACCGTGAACCGACAGAATGCGCCTATTTCAACCAAGAGCGAGTTCAGCCAACGGGCTGCTGGCATAGCCAAGGAAATCAGCGAGACCACAGCGATGCTCCAGCGTCTAGCGCTTCTGGCCAAGCGAAAAACACTCTTTGACGATAAGCCAGTGGAAATCACTGAGCTTACCTATGTCATTAAGCAAAAAGTCTCGCGAATCAACGACAGCATCGCCGCACTGCAACAGTCAGTCAAGAATTCCAACGCCTGGGGCAAGCAGCAGAACCAGGTCAGCGAGCATTCCAAGAACGTCGTCGTTATGCTGCAGGGAAAGCTTACTGACGTCACTACAGGCTTCACAGAAGTCCTCGAGGTGCGTACGAAAAATATACAGGCGTCTAAATCGCGAACAGAACAGTTCATCTCTTCCGCCTCGTCAGCTGCGCGAGACCCATCTTTCAAATCGGACTCGCCGCTGTACCGCTCAGGCAGCTCAGAGAACCCCTATGCATCTACACTAGAAACCGAATCCAACCCCTATGGAAACAACGACGCGGACTTCTTGTCGCTGCCGGAACAGCAGACAATGGCCCTACTAGAAGAGCAGCAGGACTCGTATCTGGCCTCTCGAGGCAGCGCTGTCGAATCGATCGAGTCCACCATCCAGGAGCTGGGAAGCATCTTCTCCCAGCTGGCTACCATGGTCGCAGAGCAGAGAGAAACGGTCCAGAGAATAGACGCAAACACTGAGGATATCGCGCTGAACGTTTCCGGAGCCCAAAGAGAGTTGTTGAAGTACTATGCAAGAATCTCCAGCAACAGGTGGCTCATGGTCAAGATGTTTGGAATTTTGATATTCTTTTTCTTTCTGTGGGTGCTCGTTAGCTAGCCGCTCTGCTCGGCTAGCCAGCGCATAACATATATTAATACACTGTTCCTCACACTATCCTTAGAGCGGCTCGTAGCGCATAAAGTGTGTTGCACTAACGCTCCACGATCATATCGTAAGTATATTAATATGCTATCTGTATATCGGACCAAGCCGAGCTGATCAAACTCAGTGTCTCCTCTAGATCAGTGAGCAGCACTCTAGTTTCCTGAATCTAGAGTGCTCGGTACCAACTCGCGTTCGTCTCTGATTACTACCTGATCCTCAAGTAGCCAACCACGGCTATCCAATGAACGTCTGGACTACAGCTGCATTTCAGCCTGCAGCTTCAACAGTTCCTCCTCATCTTCGTCCTCCTCCTGCTGCGCCACCTGGGGTGTCGGCAGCTTGTGAACTGGCGCTGGGCCGGCGTGTACCATCCGAGCATCGAGAGCCTCCTGTTCCAAGCCCTCAAGCTCCTCGTTGAGCTCGTCCTCGTCAATCTCTGGTCCAAGCGGCCTGGAAATGGCTTCGGAGATCTCATCTCCAAGGGCGACCTGGTCCCGGATCTCGTCCATCGTGGCGTCGACCTTATCAATGTTCATGTTGCCGTGAATGTACTTGAGCGCCTGGGCACCCTGGGACATGGCCTTCATAGTCTCCAAGTTGAGGTTAGCGCTCTCCACGGCGTTCCGCTGCTGCTCTAGCGAGTCCATCTGTTTTTGTATCTTGTCCAGCTCTGTCTCGTAGCCCTTCTTCCGCTTGAGCGCCACTCGGGCAAGCGCTTTGTTGGTCGTCACACTCTTTCGGGCTATGCTGTCTTGTTCATCGATAAGCGTCTGAAGGTGCTTTTCCTTCTTGCTGAGCGTGTCCAGATGCGACCGGAGTTTGACGATGGCGTTGGTCGGGCTCTCCTTCTTGGCCGTGTTGCCTCCAAACAAGTAGTTCCACATTTGTACTTGTATAGTTCAGTTTGTGTGTTTGCCTATGAGGTGACAGTTATTAACTGTGTTGTGAAAGTTTCTCGTCCGCGATATCCCCTAGTATCAGTTGACTCTGTGGGATGGTGATAAGCTGGGAGGTGGGAGTCACCGCATCACAACACCGCGATACGATATGACGGAGATATTGGACTCTCTGCCTTGTGAGTATGAGGAACCTATAAATGCATTTGGTCAGTGTGAGTTACTAACAAGATCTGGACGAGAACCCGGAGAAACGAGATGTGGCGCTCGCCAAAAGAGAAATTGAGGCCGAACTGAGGAAAACCTTCCCGGACTACAAATCCGAACTGCACCCGTCTCTGGCACCCTTGAAAGAGCCTAGTCCAGCTCTTAGCGAACTGCTGGAAACACTAGGAAATGGCGAGAAACTGAACGGAATCGACACTGGCAAATTCGCCATCACCGAGTCAACACCAGCCAACCAGCTGTACACGCTGCTCAACTACACAAAGTCGCGTCACGAGAACCTAGCGCTTTTAAGCGAGTATGGCAAGAACCAGTGGCTCGTTGGCAATGACCAGCTAGAGCAGGCGCTGAGACTGCTGGAACAGCAGCTTGAACAACAAAATATGGAAAACGAGAGCATAAACAGTGAGCGAAAGGCCAGGCAGGAAGACATAAAAACCACACATGAGTATCTACAATCACGATGGAGAGAGGGCATTAAGAATGTGGTGGATGTCAACGTCGAGTGTCTGAGGTTACAGAGACAGATTGACGAGTTGAGATCATGACCACGCCGGTACTCAAACTCTTAGCCACGAGCGTCACCGTTTATTTATTATAGAGCACTCGGTCCACAGTCAAGATTGTTGCATAAAATCACAAAATCAGGTACGATGGGAACCAGATTCAGTATAATAGGTCGCAAGGAGACATTCCCTCTACTGGTTTCGGTTACTTGGACAAACCTGAATCACCGCCAGATATGATCTCCTACAATTCAAGCATCTGCGTGAAAATAATCTCAATGATTTTTCCTTCAGCTATCTGGACTATGCTACCACGCTGTTATCTCAACCTTTCACCACACTCATTACATTCCCAGTTGTTGCACGGGTTTTTGGTCCAGCACACTCTGCACCAGATGACATCTGGATCTGGCCTTAAACCGCTTCTTGGTGGCATTGTGAAGTAATCATAATGTACCCATTACAAGTTTATATAATCGAGTCAGATGATGCTAATTGAGTGATGTACAGCCCTAACCGTTTCACAGCGCACTAGCACTAGTTTGTAAACAATCCTTGCATTACTAAAAAGCGAAACTTTCAATAGCCACACCCGTAAGCTACTAGTTCGCTTCTTTTGATGTAATGTTAGCTCAGAAATTCGAGAGAGATAGCTCTTGTTACACCCTGCTAAAAGAACCGGGCCGAGCTGGGAATTGAACCCAGGGCCTCTCGCAAGTTTAGTTAATCAGATAAGTGGTCTTAACTGTCGCTACCCAAAGCGAGAATCATACTACTAGACCACACGGCCGGAGATGTTCGTTGGAAAGTGGGGACAATTTTCATGCCACGCTGAGCCGCATGAACTGCGGCTCAAAGGTAAGTTGTCCGGATTTGACTTTCGGAACGTCTAGGAAGCCTAATTTTCCGCATATCAGCATTGTCACTAGTTGAGCTATGTTGGAGGCTGGTTCTATGCGCTAAAAATGCCCGAACAGGCTGTTCTGCGTAGGCTCTTTTCTGGCGCTAGCCCAGTTGGTATACCTAGTCAATCTAGCCCAATCAATAGACTGTTAGGTTGCAGAATCGGCGTGCCGGCCGGCCTAACCTTTGTAGGGCCATGCATTCGGAGCAAAGCTGTCCTACAAAAGCAATAAAAACTCAATTGCGAGCTGTTTGATGAAGGATACGAGGTTCGAACTCGTGCGGACTCACGTCCAGCAGATCTTAAGTCTGCCGCCTTAGACCACTCGGCCAACCCTCCTGATTGGTCGGATCAAGAGATTCCTCAAGAATTGAGCCGCAGGAAGAGATGAGGTTGTTTATGTCGTTTCGCAGCATGGAGATGAGGTTTTTCCGCATTACCATGTCCTCGGCTGGACCGTTGCTTTTGATATATATTATTATTCTTTCTATTAGTTTCATATCAATAAGCTTCCCGATCCCAAAAATAAGGGTTAGGGTGGCTAAGTGGCCAGTGCAGACTATACCTTAATAGCTAGGCTAAATCTGCATGTACCCTTGCCAACGCCGCGTCCTAGCGTGATTGAATCTACGCTAGCGCCTGCTCTAACCATATATAAACAGCACAAACTAGCCCAATGTCTAGTTGTGTTTTGTGTTTGAGAATGGTATTCGGACATTGGTGCCCCAAGCCGGAGTGTGGAGCATGGAACGGCCCTGGCATAAGAGTGTGCAAGAAGTGCGGTTTCAAGCTATTGGACTATACACGACCTAAGGCCTAGGCCCAGAGTGGGATATTCATACGTAGCTAGTATACGTGAACCTACGACAATTGGTACGTTTATGCACCATGCAATTTTTCTGGGTTAGTCTCTCTAATTAATTAATTAATGGATTTTCATATGCTCACATCACGATTTTAGCACCCCTGTCATCTGACTCAGTCAGGTTGGAGTATATATAATCAGGCTGCCTCTCCCTGGCTTCAAAATCAGCTACATCAAACTTGAGCCAGAAATGAGATCGCATCTGAAACCGTGTCGCAAATGCAAGTTCATGAATCTCAATGACGCAACCGTGTGCTTCTATTGCAAGCGACGATTTTAGTCAACTTCTGGCGCCTAGTTGCATGGCGCACCAGCGCCAGATAGAGCCAGTCGTTTCATATATGCAACGCTATCATGTCTATCTAAATCGTCCATAAAACTACAACGCTTCCTTTCTCCTTTCCATCACACCATTTCGTCCAGCTAAAGAGCCCGAGAGACTCGCGCCAGCCAACTTGGCTTACGTTAAGATGCCAAAAATTCCGCCTTTGAGATCATGTCGAAAATGCAAAGTGTTGAATTTTGGGGATGCCGTCACATGCTTTACTGCGGGGCAAAGATGCCGCCACGTCCGAGCAAATGATATGAATTTACTCCCATATCACAATGACCTCAAGACTTCCGCCAGGTTTCCCTTTGTAGTCCATCCCTCACCTTCCTGCTCGCCCCATCGCAGCCATTGCCAGCTTCTTTCAAACTCCAAAATGCTTGCTCTGAACTGTTTATCTAGCTCTTTGGCATCAGTAGACGGGTCGCTGGTGGCGAGATGTTGAATGAACTTTTTCCACCGAGGCACGTAGTACGTGCCAACCACGCCGGCCCACTGCTTAGAAGCGTAGTCGTTGAGGTCCAGATTAGCATCATAACCCCACAGAGTGATTTGGTTTCGGGCCTGGTATTCGTAAGTTGCTTCCCATTCCTTACTTGTCACATTCTCTTTCGCGCTTTGAATCCATTTCGAGAGCAGAAAGTTCTCGTCAGTGTACAGAACTCGGTCCAACTGCTCCAATATCGCGATGAGCTCGTCTCCAGCCTCGATGACACGAGAAGGTGTGGTCTCAAACGCTCTAACCAAACTTCTGTAGCTCTCAATGAATCTGTTGGCTAAAACCTGTCTCGTAATGTCGACCAGGTCATTGTGAAAGTCAGCGTTTTCATACTGCGAGGTTTCGAGGCAGAATGACACAAACTCCTTCCAAACTGTCTCGAGGTCCTTGGCATCGTAATGCAACCTAGTTGGATGCTCACCTGGGATATCGTCGATTCCCGTCAGAGCGGGAATGAGCTCGAAAACGCCCTTGTTGACCGCATACACCTGTCGCGATTCGTCGTTGGTGTACACCGCCTTCACCAGCTTCTCCCAAGCCGTCAAAACTGGCACTGGGACTGGTTCCGGGCCGTATCGAGCTTTAACGAATGCCTGGGTGTACTGAACATAGTCCAAAGGCTCGTTAGACCACGCTTGTGCGAGAAGCACATCATACACAATCTGATTACCCTCGTGCGCTTCCATGGCCAGTCCTACACCCACAAGATTAGAAGCATTCTTCTGCTTGGTCTCCGTGAATGTCTGTGTTAGGGCTGTCATGTTGCCCTCCAAGCCCTGGTTTCCTCCAAAATTGTGCAGCTGGCACCAGATCCAGTTGTGACCGTAATATGAGTTTGTCTTTGGCCAAACAGGAGAGTGTTCAGCAAACAAGTCCAAGATGAGAAGGTCGCCTACGTCCACACCCGTCAGGTAGGCCCGAATTCGTTCCTCACTCCAGAAGCCTTGCTCGTAGAAAAATAGCCAGCCCTGCATGACCCAGACCGCCTGTTGGTCGCACTTTCTCAAGACATTGACTGTGTTTCTCGAGATTTTCTGCAAGTACTCTGGTTCTCCAGAGAACGGTGTATTTTCATTGTATTGGTCAAGAGTGTAAAAGTGGGACACATCGCCAAGGTACTCCTTCTGCTTGGTGAAGTATCGCACTTGAATTTCAAGGAACAGTGGGTCTAGAGGGTCTAGGAAGTAGTCCAAGGTGTTCACATCTGGAAACTTGTTCCAGTTGGAACTCTTCACGACCTGAGCGTCAGGATAAAGAGACCTGATCTGGTTAGGGACAAATCCCGTGAAGCATGGCAGAATGGGCTTCATTCCCAATTCGACCATCCTGCCAACAATCTTCTTTTGCAGCTCGAGCTGTCGTTGAAGAAGGCCAAAGTCCAGTTGGTCGTTCCAACATCCTTGGATATTGCCGAACCTGTTCCAGGGCTGAAACGCTGGGCCAGAAAAGAACTCTTGGAGGCCTTCTTTAGTGAATTTCAACTCAAGCAGAACTTCCAATAGAATCTGCTCGTAGCCCAACCAGGCCAGAGGGACGTTGATGCCGTTGAGGGCACACCAATCGAGCAGAAACTCCCATTGCTCCCACTTGTAGAAGGCGGTGGTGTAGCCAAAGGTCACAGTGTTGAAGTGGTACCTGTACGGGACCGTGGCTTCTCCAGAAAGGGGCTCGTTTAGTGCGGGGAGATCCTCAAGGTCCTTCAAGGTCGAATTGGTCCACGAAATGGAGACATGGCCATAGTCTCGGAGATACTTGTACAGGCCGCTAGACAGGGCACTCAATGTATTTCCAGAGATGCTGACCTGGCCGGCTTTATAGGCGACTGAGTACTTATCGAGTCCATTCTCGTCGGTGAGTTTAAATTCAAACTTGTCGGCGAGACTGGGGAGCCGTCTCTTAACCAGAGAATGGAGTCCTTCAATGGTGCTAGTTGTCATTAGCTCTGTTATATCGTGATAAGCGCTAGCTGTTGCTCAGCCCGTTGAAACAAGTGCTACATGTATAACCTTGTTACGCGCTGCAAGTGTCAGCGTTACATCTCCCCCTGAGCCAGTCCCGAAGTTTTTCCGATTACCACCTAAATTTTCACCAACAGCTTTGACGAAATTAGCACACATAGCAGTCACGTAGTTGAAGATTAGGTTCTGGAACCACCCCGTAGCTAAAGTGACCACCGCCGGAGTTGGTTTTCCGTTGGGTAGTCTAGGATCTGAGAGCGTTCGCGATCGTCTCACTCAGGCCAACCTCGACGCTTTCTTGATGAGAGATGAATATCTAGATACAGTATGATGAGCCTATCAACGAGAATTCATAGGGATGAAACTCGGCTAGCGGTGGGAGCGCCGCGAACCCCAGGCCGCTATGTAGATCAACGGCGCCTTGGCAGATTTTAATTTCTCTCATTCTCCGCAAACTTTAACATGAGTTCAGAGTACAACCAGCGCCATGCAATAGAGATACGGGGCATGACCAACCTGATGGTCCTGGTCACGGTCCTCACCTCCTTCTGCGGATTCATGTTTGGCTACGATACGGGCTACATCTCTGGAGCCCTAGTTGGTATCAAGCAGGATCTGGGGAAGGAGCTGACGTCCGGGAACAAAGAGCTCATTACCTCTGCCACCTCTCTCGGTGCTCTTCTATCTTCTGCGATTGGAGGCACGCTGGCTGACATTTTCGGGCGCAAATGGGTCATCACTGGAGCCAACATTCTGTTCCTCGCTGGAGCCATAATGCAAGTCGTCGCTCACTCGCTGTGGGTAATGATTGGCGGCAGATTCGTCATGGGATGGGGTGTGGGTTTAGCCTCTCTTGTTGCTCCATTGTACATTTCAGAGATGGCACCGTCACGGTTCCGTGGCCGTCTCATTGTCTTGAACGTCATGGCCATTACCTTTGGTCAGCTTGTCGCCTACGCTATTGGTACTGGTCTGGTGAACGTCAATAACGGCTGGCGAGTAATGGTTGGTTTGTCCATGGTTCCCTCTGTCGCACAGATGGGCCTGTTTGTGTTCATGCCGGAAACCCCTCGATACCTCGTCTTAAAGAAGAACCCAGAGAAGGCAAAGGAGATTTTGAGCAAGATCTACAAAGACTGCACGCATGAGGAGCTAGATGGAAAGATCCAGGATCTGATCAAATACGCCAGCGAGGAGAACACAGGCCAGCCATGGTACTCCAAATTCTGGTCCAACCTGAAGGAGCTGCACACGGTTGGATCCAACTTCAGAGCACTTGTCATCACCTGTGGCTTACAGGGGATTCAGCAGTTCAGTGGCTGGAATTCGCTGATGTATTTTTCTGCGACCGTCTTTGAGTCCATTGGCTTCTCGAACCCTACCGCCGTGTCCATCATTATTTCGGGCACTAACTTTGTCTTTACCATCGTGGCATTCATGATTATCGACCGAGTCGGTCGACGACGACTGCTTCTTTCCACCATCTGGGGAATGTCGCTGGGTCTGGCCCTCAATGCCATTGCCTTCCATTTCTTGCCAAACATTGTTGACGGCGAAAAACAGCCAATGACTGGCTGGTCCATTGTGATCATCATCGCCATGCTGGTGTTTGCCGGCTTCTACGCTACTGGTATTGGTAATGTTCCTTGGCAGCAGGCCGAAATGTTCCCAATGAAAGTCCGAGGCCTCGGACTGTCATTTGCCACTGCTACCAATTGGAGCGGTGGTTTGATTGTTTCATCTACTTTTCTGACAATGCTGCAAAACATTAGTCCTAGTGGTACATTTGCATTTTATGCCGGGCTGTGTGCGATCGGCCAGCTGTTTGTGTACTTTCTGTATCCAGAAACTGCTGGTCTTTCTATTGAGGAGATCCAGCACTTGCTTACTGGCGGTTTCAACGTCAAGAAGTCCTTGGAGATGTCCAAGGAGATCAAAGAATATTACTCACGGGGCGTCGCCGCTGATGTCAATGTCGAAAAGCCTTCTGAGGACTATGAGTAATTACTAACGTGTATAATATAGAATACTGACAGTTGACATTTCCACTGGATTAGCACCAGAAAAGCTGAAAACCACTCTAATTCTCAAGATATCTCAATCTGATTACCCCTCAGAGTCAGTAGCATCTATAGACAGCCCTCTTATGGCCATGTGAAAGCCTCGTAGCGTGATTTATGGGCCACTTGGAATGTGATGTATCCGCGAGCAAGGATCAAGATCGAACATATAAATACCCTTGTTAAACCTGCTCACCACGTACCACAACATGGAATCTCAAGAGCTCACTCACGGTGGAAACACTAAGAAGGCTATCACCATTGATCCCACACTTGATCGAGACGATGTCACGCGTTTAGACATTATCAAGTACGGGCTTCAGGTCCTACAGGAATATGTCGCGGCATTCTTCGATGAGGATGAATACCAGTACGACTATCTCAATGACTACGAGTTGACGAAGCCCGACGGCACCAGCGTAATTGTCGATATGTTGGTCTCCTACATCGACCGGTCTGGCACCGGAAATGCAAAGAAGTACTATGAGAGAGTCCTGGCAGTGGGCCTTGCTTGCACTGAGAAATGTACAGAGGAATCCGTTCTGCTCCAGCTGGCTGAACTCAGAAACTGCGTGAAGGGTACCAACTGTTCGTTTGCGTGGGTTCTGTTCCGAGACGAGCTCAGGGCCTATTGGGTCGACGCGGACAACCTTACTTTCACCAAGATGAATCCCGCCATTCACAACTAGCGCAAAGTGCAGTTCCAGAAGTCTAGTCTGCTCAGTTGCCCTTTATATGCTACCTCCATAGCTGCATGGTTTCAGCTGTTCGAAGACTCTGCACTAGTATGGCCCTCGATATATGTCAGTAACTATAGTTCATTCAGCTCGCTTACTTGTTTCCATCATCTTTGATCTACTGCTGTGTTCTAGTACGGTGAAGCCGGTGTTGAGCTCATGGGCGAGATGATCGATATAGCGTTATACTGTAGAGATCACAGTTTGATGAAGCCAACACGTAGTACTGTACGTGGCCCGAACTACGATACCCTAGCTAGCTGTTCAGATACACTATAAACACTAAGAACCGCCACTGATTAGTCGTATAATGTGTGACGTGGGCGATCTTGGCGACCAATGTCCAGCGCTGTGGCGTGGCGCCAGAAAAACAGTTACGAACCATTTAAAGATTACTCACGGAACCTCACATAGCTCTCCTGTCTACCTAAGCCAAGCAACAACACCACACCCTTGCCGTGGAGATCTGCGTGACGGATATATGATGAGGCAGGGGCCATGCTAACCGAATTGAGCGGACCGATCGAGCGCTATATATACCTCGGCATCCCAAGAGACCACCAAGTTCAAGATGACCGACTGCTTTCGAGCTATGAAGAAACTCAGAATGGACCCTCAGTTTGACCGAGAGGATGTGACTCGGGAAGAGATCCTGGGCTACGGCTTCGAGATCTTTGAGGAGTACACGAGGGCTTACTGCAGCACCGTTTCTGATGGCCATCATGTCGAACTTCTGCGAAAGGTTTCTGATGACTGTGACCCTCACCAGCTTAGCATTGAATATCGTCACAATTACACTATGGACAAGACCGGGGGTATGAAAACCACGCTTGATATTGCTGTTCTCATCGGTACTGAGAAGAGAGCTAAAGAGCTGGGCATCAAAAACCACGAGAGACTCCTTGCCGCCGGACAGGTCTCAACTGAGAGATACTCGGAGGAGAACATGATGAAGGAGTTGGAAGAGCTCAGAAACCGGGTCGCTGGTACTAGTGCTGCATTTGGCTGGCTCTTGTTCCGAGATGAGGTGGATGAATACTGGATTAAGGACTGGGATTTCACCAGAGGTGATGGTCCTATGGTTCCAGTGCACGTAGGACGGGGTTGAGTTCTACCAGTAGTTACCAATCTAGCTCGAGCCTAACATGAGCTAGTATATATGAGCTAGTATATTATTGGTTTTGCTCATTGGTTGCCCATTAGTGCTGAATGTTCTGCTCATTGGTTTCGCTGCTTGTTGCTCGCTGTAGTTCGATCCTCGTGCTTTTCCGGCCCCAAATAGCGCATTGAACTCAGAGTACATAAGCGCCCAAGATGGTGAATTGGTCGTGAAGATTGATACTCTCTTTGACCTCCCAACGACTAAAGCTATCCCAGGTGCTCAGTTCCTCTGCAATTTCCACGGAGAGTGCAAGAAGCAAATCACCACCCTGCCTTGGACGTTATCTGGAGAGGATGTTCGATTGTGGGGTCACTGGTCAAATCTTCCATACAGTGCTGATGAAGCTGAGAAGAAGGCCGGAGTTTCGAGCAGGTCTAAAAATGAATGAGGAGTTCCTCGACAAGCTTCCTGAGCACTTGAAACTCAACTGTTCCACCATGGGACCAGGAGCTAATCAAGTACGTCGATGATTGCAACGCGGTGCCAAGCATTCAGCTGCAGTTTCCCAGAAAATTAGCTTCAGAACTCCGCAGGTACCTGGTGCTCGCTGGAGGGCTCTCCTGACAAGCAGTATGGCAAAAGGTTGAAGTCATGTCTCGGCTGCAAGCCACAACTTAACCTAGGTACTGGCAGATACGAGTTGGTCCATAAACTCGTCGACTTTAGCCGCATTTAGCAAGCTTCCTTCCCACTTTATCAACCCGTCATTCTTCGTGGTCAACTGCTTGAGACTTTGAAGGATCGGGCAGATGTTGGGTCAAGGAGGAAACCCATTCGCTCAAAGACTCTGGAAGATATGATCCGAATCCACAGAAGAAGAGTGGATAAAACTGCTATTCAGAACCAGTCCGTGAACATGCTAAATTTCTTGATCAGCATTGCACATAGCCGTTAGAGCGTCAAACGTCTGAAAACGCGCACCTCGACTGGACTCATAATTTCGCACCAAAACCACGAAGTCTCAATCACCTGATGTCTGCTCGAAGAGAATAAGTGAAAACAGGGCCCTGAACAAGGCAAAATACTCAAACCTCGCAAAACCTCGAAATTTGGCGTACCCTAACCCTAGAACGTAGGGGATAGTACGTTCAACACATTGTCTCGTCAGTCTGGGCGTGTGGCGCAGTTGGTAGCGCGTTAGATTTGCATTCTAAAGGTCTCTGGTTCGATCCCTGACTCGTCCAAGCTTATCTTTTTTGCTTTCATGATGGTTCATGGTGCTGTTTTGTTATGACTGGAGCTGTGGTGCTAATCTTGGGAGCAGGCACATTACTGTGTTGGGGACCACCCCACGCGAGCGCATACTCACCGCACTGCTGGGAAACCAAAGAGAATGCAAGTTATTAAATAAGATAAATATAGTGAGCCTAGGTGTGTTCTCACGACCCATATTTCTGCTCCCACAATAGATACTGAAGCGAGTCGTTCACAATTCTAATAACGTCCTGCGATGATATGGATCTCACCGGCACATACCCACGCAGTCTTTTCTGTGAATCCAAAAACACCAAACAGTCTATGGCGTTTCGTCCTCCTCCACAAGGATCCAGCGCCCTGAACTCTCGCGCCAGGTGCGCCTGCTCGTCTTCTATTTGGATAATCCTTCTGCGGATGGTCACCGTCGTATTGGACACCGCCACAAACGTCCCTTCCGGATACCTTGATCCCAGCCGCCGCTCGATATCAAATACATAGTCCTGGGGACCCGTGCAGTCAATATCCTCTTCATCATCGTATTGCGGGCCGCAGAACAACAGCACCACTGGACTTCCATTGTTCTGAGAGGAAAACAAATCGCTGAGCGGGGCGTCCACTGAGTGATCCGGAAAATGCACTTTAACATTTTTATTCTTTGGAAAGCTGATTGTCCTCCGCGTGTCTCCACGGCACGCATTCATGTTCTGACACCTGAGCGGTAGAGCGATCTCGCCTCGTTCTTTGCTCCTCTTGGCCGTGCTGATGGTGCAATCATCGTACTTTCGCTTCAGTCGTAGACCAACAGACGCAGGCGAGCTGGGGCACACGTCTGCTTTCATGTCTATAGGCGGCGATGGATTTCTGATGAGTTGAGATTTCTCGTCTTGACTATGGCGTGATTGTCGGCTAAAGAAAGAGTCAGACAGCCAAACTGTTCAGTTGTTGAGTGTCTTGCCTATGGTAATGTCGCACGCATAAACCTCCCCCTCTCACTCTGACACAATGCAACAAAGAGGAGTCTGCGGAGAAAGCCTCATCGGCGTCCTAGTTTGGTACCTCGCTGTGTTTACATTATACCTGTTTCGGCCATGCGCTTATGGCTGCCTTCCTTGTGCAAAGGGCTCCACAGCAATCCATCGGCAGGCACGGGCCGACTGCATATGATAAGTACCAATAGAATATCCCTCATAGTAACTCAACATGTAAATTCATAGTTTAACAAGTGAAAGTATAAAATGTCAATGTCTCACATATGTTGCCCATACCCTAGTTTCTAGCTAATCTGGTCCAATCCTCGTCCAATTCGTGTCGTCGTCGTTATTTAGATCCTAAAAATTAATATTTGCACTGGAAAAGTTTACTGAGCTAATGCTACTGTAGACTTGAACTTACTTGGCTGGTGGGGCTGGGTTGACAATGAACTCAACACCCTTGGCGATGTTGCCCTTCAGGCCGTCAATGGCAACCTTGAGGAGCTCCTTCTCGTGGTCGTTGATCTTGGTGAGTGGGTTGTGGGCCTGCTTGGCACCGTTTGGCTAAGTTAGTAAAATCACAGTCGAGGAGCGGAGCGACGAGACTGTAGCACAGTACTCAGCTCCCATCCCTATCCTCCTGGGTCTCTGAATGACGGTAAATCACTCGCTTTTTCCCCGACGACACTTGCTTGTACAGTACTCGCTATCGCTGGTTCTGTTACTCGCATCGGGAGCAATATACTCACTCCAAACTCAATTGGAACGGAAAAGAAGTCAACGCCAACCAGCTTCTTGACCTCGGCACCGCCTGCAATACCATCCAGGTAGACGAAAGAAGACTCAATAATGTTCTTCTCTCCAGCGACACCCTTCAGGACGGACTCGGCGAATCGGTAGCCAGCGTAGGCCATGGACAAGGTGGCGGAACCAGCACCATCCTTGGCCTGAACAACCTCGTCACCACCAAACTGGATTCGGTGAACCAGCTTGTCGGTCTGCTCCTTGGAGAAGTTGACAGATGGCTGGCTCAGGGACAGCAGTGGGACAATGGTCTCACCGGAGTGGCCACCAATGACTGGGACGGTGTACTTGGATGGGTCGCTGGCGCCGGCAACGGAGGCAGTGAAGGTCTGGGCTCGGACCAGGTCCAAGGTGGTGACACCGAACAATCGGGTTGGGTCGAAAACGTTATGCTTCTTGAGAACCTCGGCGGCAATTGGAACAGTCGAGTTGACTGGGTTGGAAATGATGAGAATGAAAGCCTTTGGAGCGTACTGGGCAACTCCAGTGATGATGTCCCGCACGATGCCAGCGTTGATCTTGAACAGATCGTCTCGGGTCATGCCTGGCTTTCGTGGGATACCGGCTGGGATGACGACAATGTCGGCGCCAGTCAGAGCAGCCTTCAAGCCGTCCTCCTTGGGCAGGTGGCCGGTGACGGTACCCTCGGTGGAAATGTGAGAAAGGTCGGCGGCAACACCGGGGGAGTTGACAACATCGTACAGAGCCAGCTCCTGAACGTATGGGCTCAGCTTGAGCAGCAGAGACAATGGCTGTCCAATACCACCAGAAGCACCAGCAACAACAGCTTTGACCATTTTTATTGTGTTTGTGTAATGTTAGAAATACGAAACGTAACCGATAAGAGGGGACAATGAGTTATATATACTGGTGGGGTGTTGCTAATGGGTTAGGGTTCGGCACGGTAAATTTACGGGCTTGTGATTGGCGCCACACGGTGATAGTGTGGACTTGGTGTATGTGCGAGTATGGGGAGCGTACTGGGATCTGGGGTCTGGGGCGAGTTGTTCCGACGCCTGCATTATCGTTATCGTGCCGGGGCGATCTCTACGCGGCGGGTTTTTTCGGAGGCGAAAATTTCTCGGAGCTGTAGGTACAGTATAGAAATGACGCAATGTGAGCCTTTATAACTTGAGCTACCGGCGAAGAGGTGTTAAGCTGGCACAGAAGAGCTGGCAGTTGATTATAGAGAAACCACGCAATTTCACGTAAATAGATACTTTCCGTAGGGGCGAAAACAGACCGGAAAGGATAAATGTCGGACGTAACGCAGGGTATTAGGCAATAACCGGGGCAATAGGTTGGGGGACTCGGGAGAAGGGCTTTGTGTAACATGTTAGACTGCCTACTACAGGAGAGGTTAATTCAGAGAATGCTTGGATAGTGCTACGAGACAGCGAATAGACACTCGGCTAGGCTCATCACTGCTACCGCGGTCAACAGTCGGATGTTGGCTGCGCCGACCCGGACCGTGAAAAGCCCAGAATCATATACCAGCCTTGGGCCGAGATTCGGAACTGCTCAGCCGTTCGGTCACGGGACTCTTGCGCGTTCATGGGTACCCTGGCATTTTAAGCAGTTAGCCGTTGAGCAAGCGAGGGGACTTTAGGAGCTTGGAACGCGGTCGAAATGTGAGCTCAAAGGCAAATGACCCCGGCAGATGTATCACTTCATTTAGATTCGAACAAGATTTTCCTCAGAAAACCAGGCTAAGCCAGGCGAGCATCAGGACTAGAACGCTGAGACAGACATGACATATGACTGGGTAGTAACGAAGAGAAGCGAAGAGCTTGCCTGACTATGAAGAGCGATTCAGTTTCTGATCTCAATGCTGATACGCGGTAAGAGTATTACTAGCTGCGCTCGAGATGGAGTGCGCTTGTAATACTGAATTGAGTTGCACTTCCGTGCGTGCGATTAATAAACATTTTACATGAAGTCATGGCCAATCAGCTGAGCTGATTTAGGCTCGGGTCTTCTTTGGGAAGTCCTTCTTTGGGAGCTTAGCCTTCAACAGAACGGAGGCCTTGACGACAGCAGATCGGTGAAGGTCCTCTCGGTAGCCAGCGGCAGCCTTGGAGACAGCCGAGGTGATGTTCTTGGCGCTCTTGTGTGTCTTGAAGGTGGTGGCAGAGACAGCCTTGGCTGGCTTGTTGGCGTGCTTGGTGGACTTGGTGACAAGCTGGATCTGACCGTTTGGCAGCTCGTTGACACCAATAGCCTTCTCGTTAGCAAGACCGGCGTGGGTGAAGCTGTGAGTACCAGTGACGTTCAGTGGGTCTCGAGAGAGCTGGATGCCACCAGCGGTAGTTCGCTTGACCAGGTAGCTGGTGTTGTTTCGGGTCAGTTCCCACAGAAGATCGCTATGTTAGTTTGCTGTTTGACAAAAACGTGGGGGTCGAGTCTTCACGGATTTTGAAGTTATGCCGAGTTTCGCACTCCTGAGACCACTTGTCTAGACTGTTTGGAGTGGTGAGCGCTTGATCTAGCACCTGGCTTGTGCTTTAACCAAACATTAGTAGAGGTATTCTCAATTTGGTCAAAACTGCAAAGTCCAAGACCTCAAGGCCCCGTTCAAACCATTGAAGATGCTAGTTGTCGCTTGATATTTTCAATCCATGGTCAAGTCACGTGAAAGACCAGCGAATCCACCAAATCGCCTCGTTCGAGTCAGATCAAATGTGTCGTTCAGCGCAAACGAAAATCCAAAAGTAGTACTCAGAACCTCCAGTAGCGTTTCTACTCACTTAGAGACGGTAGCCATTATTACTGTTGTTGTGATGGTCGAGCACAGTGTATTTGTTAAAGTGTGTATGTGATGAGGACAGTCACAGGGCAGAGCCCTAACCTCCCACTAGCGTGGTGAGAACAGCACATGTGACATTTCAGCACGGCGCGGTTCTAAGGGCGAGAGAACTAGCGTCAGAGCAGGTGTGTCGGCTGTTCAGAAGTTTCAGGGCTTACTAGTGGAGAGATCTTTAGCCCTGTGTGCCAGCTACGTCATATCAGGGCTGAAAGTCAAAGAAAAAGCTGCAATCACGTGATATGCGCGCAGATTTCTGGCGCCCAGGAAGTTTTAGCACTCGTAACATCAAGGCCAGGGTGGAGCAATAGTGCTAAGCTGGTAAACGAGGATGAGGACAATGTGATCCTAAGGGATTCGCTTTCTCCTCAATAGGCTTATCGGAACAATACTCGTCAGAAGTACCTCCAATCGAGAGACTGTTGTGGAAATAACAGTGTTACATGGAATCACAGACTTGATGTAAGGCCACTACCCGGACGTAGCATACCTTGAACTCCGACAGGTTAACCGAACCGCGAATACCACCAGATACAATTAGCCGTATAAGCGGACGCCGAAGCTTCGGCCCGCCTATGTGACCATCAAGGTGGCGAACCTCGCCCCGAGATCAATTTGAGTTTCTCAATTTGAGTTTCTGCATGACGGTGCCGGTGGCAAAATTCCGTCATTTCAGTGCGGCGGCGTGAAGGTATCGGTAAGGGGCACGACAATGGACTGTTATTGACTGCTTCAGGCTACATGTAGTTAATTGCGTTGATAGAGCCCCTTATATACACATGTATTGACATTGACATAACATGTTAACGCTACAACCGACCGAGGCAACAATGCACACGTGACATGTGCGGCGCCATTGTGGAAATTAGAGTGCAGACCCATCTAACCTCTAACCGGGAGGTTATTGACCATGTGGATGCCGCAATCGGCCGAGCGCCATATGAGAACCGCGAAATTTGGCTCAACGTATGCGCGGATACGCTCGGCTTGCAGCCCAGTGCGAACTTGAAGCTTGCAAGCACAGGCCGGCGGTCGGAGTGCGACGCTCAAAAAAGGAAGTTCAATCTGATAAGGCGGGGTATATATAGGCTTGTCACCCGGCGTGCTTTCATCATCACTTTCCAAGTTCTCAGACGACTCACACGTACCATGTCTCGACCACCAAGATTCGTCGACAGCACCTGGGTCAAAGTTGACGATTTCGTGGAGGAAAAGCTCAAAGTTCGAGATGCAGCCCTAGATAGGAATCTCGAGAACAACAGACGAAGCGGCCTGCCTGCCATTGACGTGTCGCCCGCTCAGGGTAAATTCCTCCATCTACTAGCTGTCACTCGACAGGCTAAGAGGATTCTGGAGATTGGTACGCTAGGAGGCTTCAGTACCACCTGGCTGGCTCGGGCAGTCCCCGAGGACGGCAAAGTTATCACTTTGGAGTACGATCCACACCACGCGGCTGTTGCCCGTGAGAACCTGGACAACGCTGGCGTTGGCCACAAGGTTGAAATCATTGTCGGTGCTGCCGCTGAGACTCTGCCTAAGATTGCGGCGCAGTCTCCAGAACCTTTTGATTTCGTCTTTATCGACGCCGACAAGGAGGGCTACCCAGTGTACCTCGACTGGTCATTGAAGTTGTCTAAGCCGGGTACTGTTTTTGTCTTTGACAATACTGTTCGACGGGGTGCTCTTGTTGATGATCAGGTGACGCCCACCATCCAGGCCATCAGAGACGTCTACGAGCTTGTGGGCAATCACCCCAAGCTGGACGCTACGGCCGTCCAGACAGTGGGATCAAAGGGCTATGACGGTTTCATCTACGCCATCGCTAAGCTCTAACCAACGAAATAGCCTTGAGTACCTGAATTGAACTATTAACCTAGTATGAAACAGAGTAGATGTGGAAGTAACTCGGCTCTGCAGACCAAGTCACCGCACCGTTTGCGGCGATAGTGACGTAAGGTCCTAGGTACGTCATGCCCATCGCCCCCACGCCCGATGCCGAAATCGTGTGGGCGGCTTTCTCGGGGTCGTACAGGACACTATAGGCACATTCCTGGGTAGAGTACCAGACCGGGATTTGGTAGCTACCCGACCTGAGCTCAGAGGCGCTAGGACTGTTGAGCTGCTGAGTCGTGGCAATTGAAGGGGTCGCCGGAGTACTCCAATATAGATAATCGAAATTGTTGTTCCGGATGTTGAAAGCATTGACAAACCTGTCTTCAGAATACTCGAGAACCCAACCCTGTGTCTTGTTGAGGTATCCTGGCGTAGGCGGGTCAGCGATCAGAATGTTGTGGTCACCAGAGAGACCCAGCGCCGATCCAGTCTTGACGTCAATAAACACCGTCGTTCGACCCTCAGTGGGCACACCACGTATAAGCTTGTATCCCTTCTCCGTCCACAAGGCAGTGTCTGAAGACTGGCTAGAAGGAACGGGCACATAGTATCCGGGCGCTTTACCTTCACAGTCCTCCGTGCCCATGTACATGCCATAGGCATTCATTATAGGCTCCGTGACGTTCGTGATGTTTGAGACTGTCAAGTTTGGATGCGAAAAATCAAACGCACTCACCAGGTCAGACATGTACTCCCGCCTCCATGGCTCAATACTACTGAAGGTAACGTTAGTACCCTTGGCCGCAAGCCATTTCTCCAGAAACAAGTTTTGTGAGTTGTGGTCAGACGGCTCGGTAAAGACATGGCCACCTGTAGTCCAAGGGGAAATTAGAGTGAACGGGACTCGTTCGCCCGGCCCCGAGGGCCCCCAATGGG
>JAJLUQ010000078.1:0-54996 GCA_030564385.1 Blastobotrys robertii | reverse complement strand
CATCTTGATGGTTCTGTTGCCCTGGGTACAGGCTGTGGAGCTCACAGTTGAAGCCAACGACGATCCTAGCCCGTCTGCAGCCATGGTCATTTCAAACTTGCTAGAGATCACCATTGCCTTCTCCAACAAGATCCAGAACGAAGTCGAGTCACTGTGGGTGGCTCTGGGTAACGGACACGCCAGAAACGTCGAGGTTGTGGTCAACTTCATCCTGCACTACAGTCTCGAACGCAGAGACTCTTCAATACTGGAGTACGCGCGAAAGATAATTGTGTACCTTGGCCTATTTGGTGCTACGCTCGTGGAAACATTGCTGTCACATCTCAAGCCGAAGAGCATGATCCCTCAGCATCCATTGCCTCTGGACGTTAGTGCGGCCCAATCGATTTACCCATACGTGGCAAGGTTTGAACAACGGCCAAAGGAAGCGGGCTTCTCATATGGTCAGCTCGCAATGATTCTGCTGGTTGACCTTATGATTGAGCCACCGGCTGGCATTGCGGCAAACATTCCCCTGATTTTGCACGTTGGATTCGTTTTATACGACCACTACCTTCCAGTTGTGCAGAAGCAGGCACGGGAGCTCCTGGTGGTGCTCATCCATCAGCTGTCGCCAGAATCAGCCCGGTCTGAGGCTCTGTGCGAGTCACTGAGACGAGATGAGCCTACTTGGGGTTATGATGACCTCAACAGTAACAAGGACGGAGCGCGAACTCCAAAGGCTATGGACAACCTCATTGGAGAGATTATGGCGTTAGGCGAGAACGTGCCTGGCTTGCGCGAGCAGTGGGCGCGAGTGGCCTTGCTGTGGGGAACTACCTGTCCAGTTAGACATATTGCTTGCAGGTCATTCCAGGTGTTTAGATGCTTGCTGTCGTTTTTGGACCAGAGCATGCTGGCGGATATGCTGGCAAGGTTGTCGAATACCATTTCCGATGGAACGCCCGATATCCAGGGCTTTGCCATGCAAATTCTCATGACCATGAACGCCATCGCGGCCGAGCTGAGTTCTGAGGAGCTTATCAACTATCCGCAGTTTTTCTGGGCTACCGTTGCGTGTCTGAGCACCGTGCATGAACAGGAGTTTATCGAAATTCTATCGATACTGGAGAAGTTCCTGAGTAAGATCGACCTGGACTCGCACGACACGGTGTCTTGTCTTGTGTCGACGTTCCCGCAAAAGTGGGAGGGTAAGTTCCGGGGTCTTCAGCACGCAGTTATGGCTGGTCTGCGTTCCGTCAACTCATGGGAGCAGACGCTCAAGGTACTGGACAGGCTGAACCAGCTGCAGCCAAGTGAAATCGTGGGTGGCAACGACAGGTTGGCTCTAGCCATTGCTGCCAACCTGCCGCGATATCTCCATGCGTTGGAGGAAGGTGTGATTACTCCTGAAATTGAGGAGAGCACGCTCAGGCTGCAAGAGTTGTGCGAGGAGCAGGGCCTGACGGGATTCTCGCGAATCTTTGTCTCTGTTTCCAAGGGCAGGTTTAGGTCCAAGAAGGATTTCCTGAATCAGACTGTCAATATGATTCAGTCGCACTTCTTCCCAGATCATGAGGTTCAGATTTTGTGTTTCTTCTTGAGCATTCTGTCCAACAAGACACAGTGGGTCAAGGAGGAAAGTATGAGCGTGTTGAAGCTGATATTCCCCATGGTTGACATGCAGCGTGACGAGTTTCAAGGAGTTGGCGCAGATATAATTTCACCCTTGTTGCGTTTGCTGCAGACTGATTGTGCTGAGCAAGCCCTATCAGTGCTTGACGAGGCTGCGAGTATCTCCTCTAGCAAGATGGACAAACATGTACTGCGAATGAGTTTGGGCAGCAAAACAATGCGAAAGGAGTACGAGCGTACGGCGACAATGTTTGGCATTCCAGAAGAGAGCGGTTGGGCGGTGCCAATGCCCGCCGTCACGTCCAATCTCACGCGGAATAACGTTCACGCGGTGTTCTACACTTGTGCGGTGGCCAACTATCAGAAGGATGTGCCTGCCTCGGAGGAATTCCAGTTCCTCAAGGAAGACGGATACACACTGGAGCGGGCCGAGAGTGCCGAGGGTTCTCTCAGTCACATGTGGACTGCATTGGACAATCTAGACTCGTTCTTCACCAAGGATATCAAGAATTCTCAGCACTCGCACACCGTCTCGGTCACCGACACGGGGGAATCTATTGATCCAGTGGACTCCGCGCCTCAGATTTACGACAAGAAGGTCTCTGTGATTCTGAACCGGTCTTTGGCAAGAACACCATCAACAACCTCGTTCAAGACTTCGCTGGCCGACTCCTTTGGTGACAATAATGGGCCAAACCCTGTCGTGTCAAGCTCGCTAGTGCGGTCGCTGTACCCCATCACGCGAAAGAAGTCAGACTCGTCAGACGAGGGCTTCAGATTCGGCGCCTCGACGCCGGTGCCTAAGCCACCAGGATCGCCACGTCCGGCTGAGGGCTCGTTCCACCTTGAGGGGCTGCTGAGAGGGTCCAAGAAGAAGGCGCCAAAGGAAGAAAAGGACGCAAAGAGGACAACTTCAAGCAACCTGCTGAAGTTCAAGAACGCGGGCCAGCAGGTGTTTGGCTCAGGCTCCCCAAACTCTGCCAGGTCGTCGACCGCAAGCACTGCTACAATAACACCGAGATCACGGCCAACTACAGCGGGCGGAATCCCAGGACCGTCGTCACCAACGCCAGATAGAGAGAACCAACCGTTCCAGTTTCCGCCCCCGCATCGATAACAAGGGACGTTGCAAACAGTATGACTATATTAGATAATGACTTGATGAATAATTTTCTGAGCACGCGCGAGCCATGGTAGTAGTTGATGCATAGTACTTACCCGGAAGAAGAGTCAGGGACCTGAAACTGAAACACAGAAGCTTTACAGAGGTGATTTCATGACGATAACGCGTTGGTTATATCGCTTGAGTGCATCGCATTAATATGGCACCGAAAGCTTAATTTTGAATTCGTGTCAATTGAGCCGGAGTGTCTGTAGTCTTGAGAGAGCCTCGGTGCCATCATAGCTGAGCTCGGAATTCCGAACCTTATCGAACTTATCGTATAGCGCGATGGGGCGCCCATGTATAATTTGTCTCACGGCTACTTGCTAGACCGTTAGGGGGTCTCGAACTAAGACAAAGTGCGCAATGACATCGTTGTTCTCCATTTGGAAATTTTCTGGCGATCTTCGGACAGGGAATACTGTTACGTTTTGGCGCTAACTGGTGACTGAAGAGAAAGCCTTCTTGATGCGTATGGCTCGTGAAACTTCCCAATGCGGCTACATTATAGTTTCGGGTCCACAGCGGGTCGCATAAGCAAGGCCATGTATCATGAGTGGCCCCATATGGGTTATACATGCTGCAGCGCAATCACGTTCAAGCACCTGTGTCGGGTGCGCCTTATGCGCTGGCAGGTAGATATTGCGTTTTGCGGGTGGGGCGATCACATAATTAGTGGTCTTGGCTGTGAGTATTGGTCTGCTGATACCGTTAGTAAAGGGATGGTGTCAGGGATACGGGCGGGTCGGCGATGTGTTGGGTGGGCCCGAGTAAATATTGAGATTTGTAGTAATGTGCTACGCGTGTTCAAACATTAAGGTCAATTAAAAGTCTAGATACAGTCTGTGACTGTGAGAAACGAAACACCGTTAGATTTTAAAACAGAGCGAGAACAGCGCAGGCAACCATGAATCCCAGTCCGGAGCCGACCTTGGTGGCCGAGTTGGACTGTGGTAGAGTAGATGGCAGAGTGACCTGTGCTGGGGCTGGCTGAGTGCCTGGAGCCTTGGTAGAGACAGGAGCGACAGCTGGGGGGCTCGAGAAGGCAGCGGCGATGGTGGTGGACTTTGGAGCGGCTGGAGCCACTGGAGCCTGGGTAGTCACTGGGACCACCTCAGTAGAGTAGTAAGTAGTACCACTGGACACTCGTGGGACGGTGACGGTGTGGAACTGGGTGATGAAGGAGGTTGTAGTCAGTTCTGGGCCGGAGGCAGCCGGTGGGTTAGCGCCGGCTGGGACAGAAGAGACAGCAGCAATGGTGGTACCTGGGGCGGCTGGGCCAGTGGTAGCGGCAGCTGGAGTAGTGCCAGCTGGGGTAGTACCGACTGGGGTAGTACCAACTGGGGTGGTGCCGACTGGGCTAGTGCCAACTGGGGTAGCGACTGGAGTGGTGCCTGCTGGGACGGACTCGTGGTGAGTCTTGGTCTTCTCACACTCTGGGCATGGGATAGTGACAGTCTCGGTTGGGATTGGAGCGACACTAGTCTCTGGAGCTGGGGTAGTGGAAGTTGGACAAGGCAGGGTCTCAGTCACGATTGGAGTGGTCTCTGGAGCTGGTGGGACAGAAGAGACGGCAGCGACAGTGGTAGCTGGGACAGTCTCAGCTGGAGTAGTGGAGGTGGGGCATGGGAGAGTCTCAGTGATGATTGGGGTAGTCTGAGCTGGTGGTGGGGATGGTGGGGCCGAAGAGACTGCAGCGATGGTAGTCTGTGGAACGGTTGGAGCTGGTGGAACAGACTGAGCTGGTGGCAGAGTCTGAGCTGGAGCGGTTGGAGCTGGAGGAGTGGCCACTGGAATTGTATCGTTAGGAATGGTGGCTGGGAAAGTCTCAGCTGGTGCGGTATCACATGGAGTAGTTGCCTGTGGAACGTAGACGGTGGAAGAGTCGCAGTCGCCAGAGTAACCGCCGCTACCCCAGGAGCCGGAGCCGGAGCCGGAATCACCTCCCCAGCTGCCAGAGCCAGAGCCAGAGCCGGAACCAGAGCCGGAACCAGAGCCGGAGCCAGAGCCCCCGGAGCCAGAGCCAGAGCCGGAGCCGGAATCGCCGGAGCCGGAATCGCCGCCCCAGGAACCGGAACCAGAGCCGGAGCCAGAATCGGAACCAGAATCATCGCAGTCGGAGCCAGAGTCGCCGGAACCAGAGTCGGAGCCAGAATCACCGCCGTAGGAGCCGGAGCCGGAGCTGTCGCCAGAACTCCAAGAACTGGAGTCGCCGGAACCAGAATCGCCGGAACCCGAGTCGCCGGAGTCATCGCAGTCGGAGGAGTCGGAGCCAGAATCACCGTAAGAGCCAGAGTCATCGGAACCAGAGTCATCGGAGCCAGAGTCACCGTAAGAGCCAGAGTCTCCAGAGTCTCCGCCATCGTCTCGTCGAGCGATGCTCAGGTCCTCAACGGACCCGCCGTGAGCAATGACTGCTGCTGCTAGAATAGAAATCAGAGTAAGAGACTTTGTGTTAACCATTATTGTGTCTAAGCCCGCTTAGAAATGAATGAATGAAAGAAGGAATGAATGAATACTGAGAGTGTGGAAGAGGCCAGTATATATACCTCTCGTGAGGACTATTCAGGTGCAGATTTCAGGTATGCATAGTTGATCCCAGGGCGGCCAGCATGAAACGTTTATTGCTTCTTTCGCATAGCGGGTACCGTTGATGGAGTGGGTGGTGGGTAGTGGACCGCTCGGTGCTCCGATGCTCAATATGATGTTATACTTGTATCTCCAATGCTGGTATGCCGGTCTAACTTGAGTCTAACCTTAATCTAAATCAGGGTACCCTACTCTGAGCTCCGTCTGACTCGCTCCAGCCGCTGCAGCCTTGAAACGAGCCCGCGTGAATATTGCTGACGAATAAAATTGCTTTTGAATTGCTTTTTGGCTTTTTTGACCGTTGGTTGTGTCTCTCGCTTAAGCGTTGCTTTTTCCAGGCACATGTCTGGCACGTTAATTAGAGTTACGCGCTTATGCGTACAGTGTTGGTGTCTAGCGTAGCTGGAGTAGCAATATGACTAGAGCCATAACGCATTAAACCGTTTTATAACGACTGCTGGTACTACTCAATTAGCACAAAGAAGCTGATCCCTGTCAGCCCATCCACACCTTGGCAATCAATGCTCAATTGGTGTATGGTAAGCTCCGAATAAACTCCGAAGCGCCAGACACATGCACACCACTGGTTGGGTGCACCCCGGAACGTCACTTATTTTTAGACACGCAGGCTAGTCCACCAGACATTATGAAACGTTGACAACCGGACTTCCATTCTTAAAATAGTAGTTCTTTAAATAGACTATAGCGTTAGGTGGATAGGCCAGGGATTCAGGGGAAGGTCGGCCAACTCACATACACGCACATAGCAAGTTCCGATTAATTGAGTATGCTAGGCAAGCTCGTCTACGCGCGATTTTCACAGTGTCTTGAAATGTCTCGATAACACCAATGATCAGCGCTCAGCGCGCTACCGTTACGCGCTGATGCGCGCTCAGGGGTGTCCCAATTTAGTAGTGCACCTTCTATATTTGTAGCGCAGGTTTCAACATGATACAAGATGAGGTCCGATGTGACAGGTGTGACAGCCAAAGTTGCGATTGTATTTAAATATAGACGTTTCAACTTGTTCTTACGCGTTCGGCACGTGTATTACGAGGCCTGTTTATCGTGTGGGTCCGTTCAGCCACTGGAACAACTCTGATAAGCTGGTGGCGGACTTCTAGCCGAGACGTTGGCATGAGGCGCCACGTGAGATTTACGTTTAATATACTTTACGTAGCGATGTTCAGGAGGATTCACAGGGGATTCAGGGCCAGCAGTCGTTTTCAGACAGCCAACGAGAAAGTCTCAGAGAAAACAGTAGCGAAGCCAAGTGTATTTGTCGTAGCGTGAACTGCAAGGGGCCGGCCCGATGCCGGTGCCGTGTCTACGTGCGGTAAGATGCGGTTCCCACAGAGTTAATGATACTGGGGAGTACATGCGCGTGCTATCACGTGGTCGGACTTCGACTACCTCGAACATACAGCGCCGATGAGTGGACCATCGTGCGGTGTAAGAAGTTAAAATAGCAGAAACATGGAGAGTAACTATATATATATAGCGGCGCCGCGTCCACGTCAATAATAGAAGAAACGCGGAGGTACGCGTTGGTCCACCCTCAAATCATCACAATGTTACGGAACGCTGCCAGTAAGACCCACTATTATATTAACCGCATAAATAGAATCTAAAACACAAAGGCTAGTCGTCGTCGGACAAAATGGCAAAGGACTCGCTGGCGTCGTCCCCGCCAAAGGTATCGTCGTCGCTGGCTTCGACAGCGTAGGATTTTTTGGCCGTGGCCCTCTTGGCTCGCGAAGCAGCCTTGGGAGCCGGGGTAAGCTCGTCTAGCTCGTCGTCGCTCAGCTCCACAATTGCAGGTTTCTTGGACTTGGCTGTGGGTTTAGCGGCTGGCTTAACGGCTGGCTTGGTGGGTTTTGCTGCTGGTTTGCTGGCTTTCGGCGCAGGTTTGCTGGTTTTCGGCGCAGGTTTAGCCTTGGGAGGGGCCTTCGATGGGGCAGCCTCTGCCATAGGGCTAGGCTCATCGTCGTCAAAGATGCTTCCCTCGCCAAACATGGATTTTTTCATTGGCGTGCTGCTGGCCATTGACTGTTTAAGCTTGGAGGGCTTGCTGAAGTCGGACATGACCTCAGAAAACAAGTCGTCAGCCGAGACGTCTGCTTTGGAGCTTCCGAATATGCCCTTGCCAAACAATCCAGACCCGAACTTATCTTCGTTCTCTTCTTTGACCTCGTCTTTGACCTTGGAGGCGAAATTGAGCTTTGACTGAGTCATCTTTGGCTTGTCTTCTTTAGCCTCTGCCTTGACCTTGGGCTTAGCAGCTTTCTTCTTACCAGGCTCGAAATCATCATCCTCGTCTTTCTTCTTTCGCTTGGCGGCAGCCTTCTTCTTGGGCCCCTTGCCGTCCAAAAGTGCCTCCCGCTTCTCCTGGTCGTCAATAAGGAACTGCTGCCAGGCTTCCATAAACGCGTCCAGGTCGGTGTTCCACATGTCCTTGCCGGTCAGCTTGAGCAGCTCGGTAAGCTCGGCCTCCTTTAGGTCCCGGTTCTGGAGCAGCTTCTCGTATCTCTCCTTGGTCAGCGACATGATGGACATGGTCAGCAGATAGTCGTAGGTGGCGGCGTCGGGCACCACCACGCTCTGGTCGTTCTGAATTCGCGTGACCTCGTCCTCGCTGAGGTCTTCCTCAAGCACTGACAGCTCGTTCTCAATTACAGAGTCCTCTTCACGCTCCTGGCCGACGTAGACAATTTCGCCGGATTTTGTAAACCTGGGGAACTTGTTTCGGGCGAGCTCAGCAATAACGTCGGCTTTTCGTCTGTTTGAAATCACCAGCTGCTTGTCAATGATCATCTTGACGAACTTGGCCTGGTAAGACAGCTTCTCGAGCTGCAGCTCAAGCTGCTTCGCCATGTGGTCCTTTCGTCGCTGGTAGTAGTCGAGTCGCACGTAGTAAAACTCAAGCAGGATCTGCTCGGGATTGTCGTACTTCTTGATACGGCCGCTGGGGTCGAACGCCATCATGTTGGTGAAGGAGATGGTGTTGGCGAGCTTGAACCTGCTCACCAGACCAGGTTTGAGAGCATCGGCCATCTGGTCCTCCGTCATTTTCACCACGTACCTCAACCCAATCGTGTGTTCCTCATCGAAATCTTCAATCCAGCCAGGATCTTTCTTGTCTCGCTTATCTCGCACAGACGCGGCCATCAAGAACTCCTTCATGGTCTGGGGCCAGAAACGTGGTGGCAGCTCAGTAATAATTGCATTGTTACCATCCTGCTCGATAGTACCAGTAAGGGTAAACTTGTCGGCGGAAGTTCGCTCAGTGGTGCCAGTCCATCCTCGGAACCATGGGCTCATAGGCACCATTTCCTCGCCCTTCATGAGACGTCTGATGTTGTCCACTAGGTCCTCGGGATTGAACGGCGGAATGTTAGTACTCCAGCCAGTACCGATACCTTCAGCTCCGTTCACCAACAGCGTAGGGATGACAGGAAGATACCATTCAGGCTCAACTGAGTCGCCGTCGTCCTCCAAGTACTTGTACAGAGGGTCGTCGAGCGGGTTGAACACCATTCTGGTGAGCTTGCTGAGCTCTGTAAAGATATATCGGGCAGCGGCCGCGTCTTTACCGCCAAAGGCTCGAGAACCAAAATTACCGTTGGGCATCAAAAAGTTCAAATTGTTGGATCCAATGTGATCCTGCGCCAGGCCGATGATTGTGGCTTGTAGCGACACATCACCGTGGTGGTAACCAGTGCTACCCGCAATCTGGGCTGCTAGCTCAGCAACCTTGACCTCTGAAGCAAATCGTCGCTTGAAGCACCCAAACATGATCTTTCGTTGACCGGGCTTCAGGCCGTCTAAAACGTTAGGAATAGATCGAATGTTGTCGGCCATGCTGAACAGAATCAATTCTTTGTTGATAAAGTCGCCGATAGGGATGGGTTCGAGCTCAGGGTCCAAATGCGTACCTGGTTTGAGCGCTCTCAGCCAGTCCTTTCGGGCATCGGCATTTTTCTTCGCAAAGGCCAGCTCAATGAGGCCGTGGTCGCCGTCCTGCAGAGCGTGGAAAGTCTTGTAGTGCTTGTCCAGATCCGTGAAATACTGACGGCCCTCTCGTTGCGGATCAGAAGTACCCAAACCTTTGTAGTACTTGTGTTTCCACACGCACAGCTTTCCCTCTGACTCTCTCCACTCTTCGTACTGAGGTAGAGTGAAGAAGGGGATAACCTTGTGAACTTTGCTGCCTCGCATCACTGTCACCTTGACGATAGGCGTAATGAAGGCAGTCAGGAACCCGGGAATGTCAAGCAGACCGGGGAACGCACTCTCCAGAAAGTTAATAATCAATCCCTTGATATGACTACCGTCGTGATCCTGATCTGTCATAATCATAATGTGGCCGTATCGCAGACCTGCCGTCGACGTGTACTGCTTCTTGTGTTGCAAACCGATGATCTGCTTGATGGCCTGGATTTCCGCATTCTTCATGATGGCGTCGTGCGAAGCTTCACGGACGTTCAGCAGCTTACCTCGTAGGGGAAAGATACCATACAAATCTCGGCCAACGACGGCGAGACCCGCACGGGCTAGACCCGCGGCAGAGTCACCTTCTGTCAGAATCAGCGTACACTTGCCGCTGTCTCTGGTTCCGGCCTTGTTTGCGTCCTCCAGCTTGGCATAACCGTGAAGTCGGCGACTCTTAGTACCATCAGACTTTTGCAGCTGTTTGTCAGCGTTCATAGCAGCAATATCCATCACGCTTTCAATGATCGAGGTCTTTTGAACCTTCTTCATGAACTCTTCGGACAGGACACATTTGGAGCCAAAAGCTGATACTTTTGTAGTCAGCTGTTCCTTAGTCTGTGATGTAAAAGCGGGGTTCTCAATCAGACAGTTGATAAACAAGAACATATTGTTCTTGATCTGGAACGGCTTGACGGGTGCATTCTTCTTGCCTTTCTTGATGTGGTCAGTGATCTTGGTAACCAGCTGGTCTGCTAGGTAATTGATGTGAGTTCCTCCGCTGGTGGTAGCGATGGAATTGACAAATGACACTTGATGGAAGCCCGCACCGTCAGACACGGCAAACGCGACTTCCCATCTATCATTAATTCGCTCGTACACAACAGTGGGTTTGGGGGTATCTAAAGGCTCGGAATCGCCTTTCTTTGCCCGCTGCTGTGCTTGTAGAGCCTTCAAAAAGAGGTTGACATAGTCCTTGAAGCCCTTAACCTTGAGTCGCTGCTTGTTGAGGGTGACCTTGACACCGTTGGTAGATCCAGCCAAGTCGTATACTCGTCGCATCATGACACCAAGATGGTCATCGTCAAGGTTATCCATCTTGAACAGCTTGAGATCGGGCTTGAAGGTGATTTTGGTGTACTCCTCGTCTTTTTTCAGCGCCGTGATCTTGGGTTTGCCGACCTTGGACATGTTGTCATTCCATTTCTGAACATACTTCTTCTTTTGGTTCTTGTCGGCGGTCTCAACAATGAATTCCGTCGAGTAAATATTACAGAGCTTTGTTAGCATATTTAGGCTCACACCATTCTGAAGATGGTTGGACTCACTTTTGCACCATAACCGTTTCTACCACCAGTAACTTTCTTCTCGTCATCATCGTAATTCGACGATGTCAACAAATTGCCAAAAATCATCTCGGGAATGTAAATCTTCTCCTTATCGTGGATCTCTATCGGAATTCCTTTACCGTTGTTCATAATTGAAATTGTGTTCTCCTCCGCATTGATCTCGACCGTCAGCGTGTCCATATTCGGATCCCTGATCTTGTTATCTGCCGCGTTAACCAAAATTTCATCGAAAATCTTGTATAGACCGGGAATAATCGACACAGTCTTGTGCTCCATAGACTCTGTGCTTGAATTATATATCCACATCGGCATCTCGGTCCTCTCAGCACTTCCAATATATGTATCGGGTCGCTTCAAGATATGCTCCACCTGTGACAGTTTCTGGTACTGCGAAGAAGCGTTCTTCTTTCCATTAGCAGCCGTAGCAGTAGCTGGGGCGGGAGACAACGATCCCTCGTCCAGGGTCACATCGATAGAGTTCTCGACACTCTTCAGTGGCTTCTTTGCCTTCGTAACAGTCTTTGCCTTCTTTGCAGGGCCACCAGCGGCAACTTTGCCTCGCTTAGGCGCTGGTTTGTCCTCAGGCTCGAAATCACTTTCAGATCCAGCGCCGCCTCCAAAGCTGAAATCATCTTCGTCTGATAGAACCATCTTGGTCTTGGTAATGGCTCGAGGCTTCTTCGCTCGCGACGGAGCAACGTTCTCGTCTAGAAAGTCGCTGTCGTCTGAAAAGACCCCCATTAGTGTTTATCGTGTTGATAAATAAATTAACGCGTTGATGTCTTCGCGTCGCATCGCGCGTAAACAAAACAGGAATGAGCGCCTGCAACGGGTAACGGTTGCCAGACCCGGCATTAGAGATATCGTTGAGGGGATTGAATATATGAAATAGCTACAAAAAGCTTTATGGTTTATTCCACGTTCGTTATGTCTCTTCGCCCTCCAGTACTTCGCAGCTCTCTATCGCTTACAACATATGGCGGAATCCATCAGCCTATAACCCTGATCTTATCACTCAATTGACGTGCTAGACTAATATTGCTCAATAGATCCTAAGGTTACCCAGGAGTCAGAATTTCCCGTCTGGTCGTTAGATAGAGACGCAAACAATCAGTCTATCATGCACCATCAATACCAGGCCACCCCACTGCGGCTTACTCGACTAACACTTGCGCTGGTTCAATCTGGGCTATATTCTCGCCAGATCTACGAGATCTAAGAAACAGTCTCTCTCGACAACGTTAAGTCCGTTCATTATACCGGGGAACACAATACCATGACTCGATCCCGCGGTTGGCGACCACGCATATCACTCTACTCAGTGCAGTATAAACACCGGCCTGCAGACATATACTGTGATCAATGAAGCTTTCCATTATCACCCTAGTCACAGCCATTCGCGTTTCCTATAATTTGACGTAGCGTTGATCGAGAGAACGCGCGTGACGTTGTCGAGTCATCAGCACCATTCGACAAATGGACAATTGATTGAATCATTATGTCGATTCAGATCGCAGATGGCCCGCCGAACTAATCAAGAATTTAAAGTGAGATTGTACTCATTTTAACGTTGCACGCTGGCTCTGGTAGATTTTCTCGGGCGGCTATGTTATATAATTAATTAATTAATTAATTAATTAACTCGAGTCAGTCCTACACCTTTCAAACTTATACCCACAACAGCATTCGACGCTGGGCTTTCAATGTCGCATAAAAACACGAACCCCTCGCGATCAGAGTGTATCGCTTCACCACACATGGTCATTTTGCGCCAGCGTACAATTAAGATTATATGATATAGGGCGCCGGATTGAACGCGGGTAAATCAAATCTCGACAAACGCACAAGCCTAATCATCCAACCGACCAACTTACACAGCATGACCAACTACCGTCCATATCCATCTTACGTAAAAGCTATTAACACACAAATTTAATAACATCCCATGATACTCAGCTCAACCCCAACATCCCATCGCCCATCGGTGGGGTCGCGCACCCATGCATGCAACGTGCCGATTGCGGAACACACCATTGCTAACCAGTCATTGCAAGCAAGTGCATCGCAATGCTAGACTGAACTATTATACGAGCGGGTTGATTTTGCGAGTTTAACTTTCCGCGTTCCGTCGGTCCCTGTGATGTCATCGCGCATGTCCATTCTGGGAGGGTCTGAGTTGAGTTGCTCTTACTTCCTTGCTCCCACGCTTGCACCTATTTAAACCTGCGCTCTCCACATTTACTATACACACGCCAAAATGTACAAAACACCTGCTGCGAAATGGATTGCTGCTGGCTTGGCCGCCGGCGGAGGCTACTACCTGTACAAGGCCAATTTCAACGTGCGACGAGCTGAGGGCATTGCCCACCAGGACTTTGATCGAATGTCCAAGGCAACCAACGAAAAGCTGGACGAAGCTGCTAATGTATTCCACCGTGAGAAGGACCAGTACAGCGCTGAGAAGTTGGGCAAGCAGCTGGACGACCGGGTGGCAAAGGCCAGAAACGACTTTGACAAGGAGAAGGATAACATCATCAAACAGGTGAACGATAAGAAGGATCAAGCCTGGAAGAAGGTCGACGAATTGGGCGACAATGCCTCAAAGCGAAAGGATGAGCTGCGGAAGCAGGCTGAGGATTTCAAGAACGAGTCGCAGGAGAGAATAAAGAAGGAGAGCCAGGGAGCTTGGGGGTGGGTCAGATCCTGGTTTGGTGGTAAATAACCGAGCTTTGAATTCAGAGGCCAGTGGCGATGGAATTGAAGTTGCGCTAGGAGGCGAGTAGTGAATCTCAGGACTGTCAATCACCAATTACATAGCTTATAGCTAACTCATTCAGAGAATTGAGAGCAAAGACCTAACGTTAAGCTATGGCTCAGTTCCACGCTGGCTGAGTCCATTGATCAAGGTATTCGAAATGCAAGTAGTTGATGCTTCAATGTGAACGCGCTCACGCGCGTCACAGCACTCCCAATGCTGTCACTGCGCGATCTTGCTACACGTGACACGCAACAAATTAAAAGTAGTCAGGTGCAGGTCCGGGGTAACTGCGTGAGGCGGAGGGGTAAGTGGGGCCAGACGCCTCGAGGCGGCGCCGAGAGTTGCTATAGCACGAGAGAGTTATATAGTAGCGACGATGTGGATCGTATCGAGTAACTATCGTGTGGAACAAATATGCGCTTGAAAGGATAACGAGACTCCGGTATTTGAAACAGTACGTCGGTCCAGACCGCGTGTGACCGAGGCAAATTCCCATATGCATCTACGGTATGTGGAATGAGGTAATGTGTTTGGTGCACTTAGGCGTTGTGCGTGAAAGTCACGCGCGCTAGCTGGGCAGGGATGTACAGGGATTCTAACTGAATGCTTGCACACTAGTAATACTGCTTACTTACTAGTATAATCAACGCCGTCCTACTGTCGACGAAGCACCCTGAAAATTAGGGTACGGGTGGTCACGTGCGCAATCCGATCTCGATCACGCCAATTTGGCCAGGTGAGCGTGTCATGGGGCTGCCTATTCAGGCAATGCGCGTTTGCAATGCGCTTCGAATGCGCGCTTCTGGAAGAAAGTCAGGTGCGTAGGGTTGGGGTATCGTGGGGGTCACATACTGAGCATTATGCCTATTACCTAGTCTACAGCTGGTTTTACCGTTTGCAGTTCGTGTTATAGCTACGATATAGCGAGAGAGGCTTTATAGAGACACGTGTGCAGGTGTGGCTACTGTTTCGCTCCTCGGATGGCCTGCTTCCGAAATATTAGATCAGTGCGTTAGATAGAGCTAGCGACAATCGCCAGACAAACTCGGAAGCTATAGCACAGCAGCGTGCCTCATAGAACCTCAAAAGCCACGTCTGGCATACAAATGTCTTGATGACTCGGTAAAACACTGTTGCCGCGTGCTGGCCGGTTGCCGGAGAAACTGATTCATCGGCGTATAACAGTTAGACTAACTTTGTTAAGGGTTGCCTAAGGGAGTTGCAACCACAGGGCACCCTGGTCTTCATGTGATTCTGCTTATGAGGCAACAGCGCCAGTTATACGCCGCTGAGCCTGCTACACAGTGCCACTAGCCAGGTCCCTAGCCTAGTACTGTAGCCTACGCCTAGAGCCCAGCTAGCGCTGGCTACTGGCGCTGGGACACCCCTATTGTCATCCCATCATGCATTAAACGTGTTTTAGTAAACAACAATGCCCTACCCGGTAGCAGGCAACGGTCTTACCGCGGCGCCGGTACGCGTGGCGGCGCATTCACCGGCAACTAATACAGGCGGCTACATTTATAGTACAGTGCTAGTAGTGCCTATAGTGCGTGTACACTGTTATCTCATAGAGTACAGATAGTATCGGCGTATGTTCTGTCCGCAACGGCGGACGGCGGGGTCATGTGGTCCCCACAATCCTTGTGACAAAAATTTTATTTTTTGTTTTTTTGTTTTTCGTGTGGTGTGGTCAGCTGCTAAGAGTGTCTGGGGGTTAGCATCAAACCAAGTTAAATTACCCATCAGGGCTTCAAAAACGCCAGCGGGCGAACGTTCACCTACTCAATACTGCTTTCAGTGTACCTACGACTGTGTACTCTGGAAACTATACTGCGACTAGCGCCGGCTAGACCGAGGTAGCAGACTAACCAACGCAGGCCTTCCACAGCTCAGGCCTGACAAACTTCAACGCTGGGAACTTGAACAGCTGAGAAACCTCAACAGAACTCCTTCAACAAGACTTGAAAGACTCAAACCAACTGAGCAACACAAAAACACGACTCAAAACACAAAAACCACACCATAGCGCCAATACCCGATACAGCGCTCATTTATAATACCATACACGAGACACTCGATACTGTATACACTCAACAATCCACTTAGCGCCAACCTGTACACCTCGACAAGTGCCAACACGTTGCTAACGAATCAGACGCCTTTGAATCGCCAATCTTCACACTTCTCGAAACTTCACGAAACCTCACGAAACTTCGCTACAGTCAGTCTCGCAGGATGAATCCTATACTCGCCTTAGCTCCCGAGAGCATAGGCAAGCTCGACCCCGCCCAGCCAGACTCATTCTTCACCCTGTGGACAGTCTTCACGAAATGTGCCGAGTCGATTCACAATGGCCGGCGACTAGAAAACATGTCGTGGCGCCTCTGGAACCGAGAGCTAATCACTGATATACCCTCTCTCGACCAGGTGCCCGCCCTATCTTCGTCTGCCGAGTCGGAAGCCTCGCTCAGGAGACGACATCCTAAGCAGCTCTCCTCAGAGCAGCTCAAGCATCTCTTTGACCTGTTCAAGCCTGAGGCACCTCCAGCCTTCCCCAAGCCTAAACCGAAAGCTCAGCCTCCCTCGCTTTTCCAAAAGACGACAAGCACAGCTAGATCCAGGCTAAACCTCAGTGACGATGAAGACGAGGACGATTTTGATGAGTACGACGACTACTCAGACGCCAGCAATGAGCCAGAAGAGATGCGACGAACAGCTACCTCGACCTCGATTGTCCGTGGCTTTGATCCGTCTAACGTCTCCGTCTCTGTCATACCATCGCCGCAGCCCATTGCCCCACAGCCAGAAAAGGTGCCCAGGGAGAAGATGTTTTTCATTGAATCATCGCCTTCTGACACTGAAGACTTTGGAGACAGCCTGTCGACCAACGGCTCCAAGCTCACAGAGTCCAAACTGACAACCTCCAAACTCACACAAGCAACTTCAAAATCAAGCACAAGCTCAAAACTAAATACCAAAATTGCATCTAAAACTAGCATCAAACAACCACCACAGTCATTATTCGGACCCAGACCCGAGCAGCCTCCGAAGCCAGCCGAGCAGCCCGCTGAGCCCCCGAAGGAGTTAAAACCAGTCGAGCAAGCCGACGAAGAAGCCATCGAGGACGAGGACGACTTTGAAGACGATGATTCAGCATGGGACTCAGTCGACGACGAAAGCGACTCGTCTTTCGACGAACGTGTCGCCTTTTCTCGTGACGACAAACAAATGAAACCCTTGGTCAAGTCATCGCTCCTGTCCTCTCTCTTCCTCAACAAGCCAGAAGTCGTTCAGCGAGAAATGGAACAGCATAAGCAGCAACGACAGCAACAGCTGCAACAACAACAGCAGCAGCAGCAGCAGCATCACCGAGAGCATCAGGCGAAAAAGAAGAGCAGCCTTATTGGTAAACCTCACCACGCTGAACACGTGCTGAGGGCGACTGCTTCTATGCATGCACCGCCGCCAGCAGTAGCAATGTCACCAAGAACGATCAGACGCAACATGCTCGCAACAGAACTTTCAGAGTCGGTGCGCAAAAATATCCTTTGGGAACGTCAACAGCCAATGTTTTCGTCGATGGGCAGCCAGACAGCGGGATACTCACCAGAGTCCATGGACTGCCGGCATGCTCTAAAACGAAACCACACCTCTGTCGACGTTTCAGCCTTTGACCATCAGCAGCCTCGACAGACCCTACGTGTGGGCGATTTGGGTAGCTGGCGAGACGAGATGGACGAGAACCATATGGATTTCAACTATCATGCACGAGGCTGGTAAAATCACATACATATATACAAAATATTTATTGCCTTCAATTGAATGCGGGTATATCTAAAAGTACACATTACACATTAGTCGTTGATGTAATGAATGATTATGGCTTCTTGCTCTTGAACTTCATCCACCGCGGCAGCCTCATTGATGAACCGCCGTGTGGCTGCTGAGGTGACTCTCTCAGGCTTCCAGTAGCCGTGCCTTCCAAGGTGCTTGTCGAATCATCGAGGTCACCGTAAAAGGTCATGCTCGGAGAGCTAGTGATTGACGAGTGGTCGCCAAACGGCTCTGGGTAGCTGTGGAAATGCTGCACAGTGTTGACCAGCGGCGAGGCAGCGGCCGCAGTTGTGGAGCTGGACCTGATGGAAAAGTTTCCTGGCGACAGCGGCACTCCGCCTGGGCCCAAGGGACTGCTGATGACTGCTGGCAGGGGGCCCGTGGGCATTGAATGCAGAGATCCCCCGCTACCGGACTTGGATCTGTTAGACCTGGCTTCAGCCTTTGCCTCGGCAGCCGCCTTCGCCACCGACTTGAAGTACTTTTCCAAGGTGATGTGACCGGTCTCTGCGTTGAACACGATTGGTGTGTTCTTGGACAGAGCTTCCAGGTCCTTGAAGTCCAGTGGCTCTGGGTCGGTGAGGGCCTGTCGAATCTCGTTCGTCAACTGGGTCAGATGTTGAGCCTCCGTGTCGAAAAGTCGCAAAGCTTCGTCAGGCGTGGTCGGCGTGCAACCAGCCTTGTAGACCTCACGGTTGTCCGAGTCCTGCATCATGCTGAGCAGCTTGTGTCGATGGCTAAAGTTTTGCTGCGAGGAGGAGCCTCGTCGGTTAGACTTGATAGACTTCTTGTCTTCGTCCAAAACGTCCATCATGGCGTCTTCGAACTTGGATCCAGTCTGGCTGGAAGGGGTCGAGGATCGAGAAACAGGCTCTTCGCTGACGGCCACCGCCAGAAGCTTAGCCTCGATACGGTTGTTCCACAAACCAAGTAGCTTGGCGTAGTTTTCGTATCGGTCAATCAGGTACGGGTTGCTGAGGTCATCGCCCATTGCAGAGTTGGGGAACTTGTACACCAGACTTGACTTGATGGGAGGCGACGACGTGGTTGGTTCCAGCATGGCAGCGGTCTCGTTGGTCATCGTGATTTGTCTGTAGAACTCCACCATCTCCTGCTCGTGAGTGTCAATGAAGCCGTTCATTGGAATCATCCAAGGTTCCTTGATGCCGAAACGAATTCTGTTTGCGAAGCCCTGAAGCATCTTGGCCATAAGGGTAAGCGTTCGCTGGCACTGGGACGTAGGGTGAGATCGAACCAGGCCAGCTAGCTTTGGGTTCAGCAGGGCTGGACAGAAGAATCTCAGAAACAGGAACGCAGACACGGCATTGAACACGACATTTTCATCCTGCCTCAGCCGACCGGTGAGCTCTACCCTCAGCTGCCTGAAAATCTGTTTAAACTGGATGGGCATTTCGGAAACCGAGTTCCTGATTATAGCCCACAGGGCCCCAATGAACCGTGTGAGCTTGTGCTTGTTGGATTCGGCAATCTGACTGATGATGACTCCGCTCTCCGTCGAATACGAGATCTTGCTAGGGTCGATTTCCAGACTTAGTCGCAGCTCAATGACCTTTCGCGTGAAACTTCCAACAACCTTGTCAAGATAGCCCTGGCCAACAAACTTCATGTACCTCTCCAGTGCTTTACTAACAAGAGAGTTGCCTCGGAACAGAGTGTTGTCGAAGCTAATACCTTGCTGTGTAGAAGTATCCTTGACCTTGGTGAGCTCGTAGCTTACGAGGGCGTTGAGCCATTCGACAGACCGGCCCTCAGACTGGTAAATCTTAAGCAGAATATCGCTGAGTTTGTTGAGATCCGTGAAGTGGTCGGCCAGTTTGATTGTGACGTCGTTACTGAGGTCGCTGAGTAGGTTGGACATGTTTTCGTAATTGTCCTGAGAGAGAACCTCAATTTCTTCATAGTCGACTCGCACACAAATAGAACAATTCTCAGCAAGATCACCGGCAGAGCCCTTTGGCAGCCCGCTCGTGGAGATTGGGTACCATTTCTCGAGGTCTTTTGATTCATGCAGGTCTGCAGCGGAAATGTCGACGTAACCCATGACCACGTCGTTTCGTGGGTTCGTTTTCGATCCGCCACGTTTCCTGATCACGAGCTTGACGTCTGGAGCCCTAACGGGGAAGTCTTCCAGTACGAAATCCTCTCTCCAGAACGGCCGCTTCTCGTTGTAGGCGACAAATGTCCTGGCCCAGACGAGCTTTTCGAATTCAATCTCAACATAGGTGTCCTGAAATGGCGAAATTAGGTAGTCATGATCCTCGGAGGCTTCTGACCTTGTAGATGCGGACGAGTGCGACTGCAAGTGTCGCTCGTTGAGCTTGCACTCGATAATGCGAATATTGATTATGCGTGACGTCCTCATGGACCTGGACATGTTCATGGTGGACGGACAAAAAATGCGTTTCTTGGTGAACTTGGACAGGGACGTGAACCAGTCCTGATAGTCCACGTCATTGTCGAACTTCAGGTAGAAGTACGGGAGGCCATTAACACTATTTTTGATGGACTGGCCAGGAATTGTTGTTTTCAGGATAGCGCCTGCCGGCTGAACGTAGAGGACTCGCGGGGATTCAAACAAACTCTCGCTGATTTGCCTCACTCGCGAAGACAGAATGTGCTGCATGTTGATTTTCTGAATAAGCGAACCGTCAGACTCGTTCACCAGCTCAAACATTCCATTCAGTTTCAGCGAGCCCAACACATTCTGCCACGTGACGTATCGATTGAATGGCCCCTCGTCGTCTTTCTCCTGTGCTTGCGCGGCCTTCGCGTTGCTCGTAGACTTTCGCCTTGGCTGTTTCTGTCGAATATATGGAAAACACAGTTGGAAACGTCCCACAATCACATTTTCGTCCGAACCCCCGTAGAGTTTCACGTCCACGGAAGGTGGGACCGTGATTCGTGATTCCAGGCCCTGTGCTTTTAGGTTGGACCACAGGAGCAGGGCACCGGACCACTTGTAGAACTCGCCGTCAGAAGTTGGAGTGATGATGACCCGGTTGCAGTTGTTTTGCGGCGGGGTTAAAATCAGCTCTACGTATTTCTTCTCCAGGTTGCAAATGACCTTGACGAGACGCAAGTCAGGAATGGACAATGACTGCTCTCCGTCCAGAAGGAGCGCTCCATCAGGGGAGATTGATCCGATTGCACTAAGTTAGTATTGAACGGCGCACACTGGCTCGCGGGCGTATACTCACCTCATCCACGTAAAATTCAAGTTGGAAATCCATTGAACTGGCCCTCCCTCCTGCAGACTGGCAATCTCCTTCATTGCCTCCGTGATCTGCTTCTTGGCCACCACCCAACTGCTGTCGTTTATCCCGTAAGTTTTCCTCTCGACTGGATCTGTTGCCGCGTGCTGCGGCCGCGGCGGCGATGGCGGCGGCGGCAGCTCTCTGTCGGACCATTTCGGGCTGTTCTCTGGCGCCGGGCTGTGTAGCCGTACGCTCCCGGCATGGCCCGCCGCGGGCACTGTCGTGATGTTGATGGCTTCGACGTTATTGTCCGACTTCACCGAATATAGCGAGGAGTCATCGCTCTGGTCCAGGAACGTGAACTGGCTGTCGCCTATGCTGTAGTCCTGCTGTAGATGCGAGGGAATGTCAGGCACTGGGGGCGGGTACTCGTCGTAATCATCCTGGTTCTTAATGCCAATGCGGAAAGCCGACCGGAACGATTGGGTACTCATAGTCGAACGCAGCGTCTTCTTATTCGTCCCATTGAGCTTCACGGAGGCCTGGCGCTGGTGTATCGTGGCCGGGTGACCGGACGGAAGCGCTGGTGTCGAGGACGATGAACTCATACCTTTGGACAGTGTCGAACGTAGCGTGCTTTTGTGACTTCTCAGCGAAAGCTGAGAGTCCTGTGATTGTTGTGGCTCCAGGCTCATGGTCGACTAATCGAGCGAAGCGAGATTACTCCTGTCGTTTCACGTCCACCTAAAGCACCACTAAGCACCTACCGTCTTACGCCAATCACTTCACCTCCACCGTGTCGTGTCGTAACTGTACCGCTGTGATCACTGATACCGCTACCTTGTCTCTATCGCCGACCAAGTAACCAGCTTCTCGATTACGTATAAACCCCTATCTCGCCCTATCGCAGGCAAAACTCAGAGTACTATCGACGTCCGCTCGGGATTTCTTTAGTTGATGCGTGTCAAGCAAATGCCACTGACACTCCTGGTCCCGGTTACTTTAGTCCTGAGAATAAAAGACAACCGCACTTGTTTCTAGAGTGGGCACAAAAAGCAAAGGGCTGACTCAGCGCTGACTCAGCACCCAAAACTGTCGAATGCCTTAGAGTACCTGGTCATATGAGCACGCATAACAATGGCATGGGGAGTCAGAACGGCCCTGTATATGTGATGGAATCTATAGTACATGTATGGAAGTTCTCACTCGTAGCCAGACTTTAGGACTGCTGCCACACGAATACGTTAGCTACGTACGGTGAAAAAAAAAATCAAAACCGTTGGATTATGCGTGTTGCTTTTTCACCGCCTTGCTTGCATATTACGAGGACAATAGCGGGAATCTGCCACTAACCATCACATTGGCGCTTCTAGCTTAATTTGGCGGCACATCGACCCCTCTCGTCTATTGTGGGCTCACAGAGCTGCAGATCAGGTCATCGCTACCTGCTAATCCCATTTCTATTATAGTAAATGATTTACCGGCTGTCTATTCAGCAATGAGCAAAATAAACATCAACGGTCGTACACGTGTATACTCGGTACCCCTTACAGACTCGGAGCCACTACCGGGACGGCCAAGACTCGCGTCGGCTTATTTCGCGGCCTAAAACATGTCACAGACAACAGCAACTCAGCTCAACACAAGCTGAACACCGTTTCGAGACTTGCCGCAATAAATGTCCTATGTCAAGCACGATAAGAAGCAATGCCTGGGTCTCATCTCATCGCTGCATCTCTGCCTAGCCTTTTAATGAGAAAGGCTTGTCTCACCACTCGGAGCGTTCGCATCTCATCTCAGCCTTCTCTCGGCTATTGCTCGGCCTTCACGGTAGACAGCCATGATATCTCTGTAGCGTGACGTACTCAGCAGACGTAACAGTCAACATCCGATTCACTGCGCGAAAAGCAACATCTGGAAGCAAACAGATATCACCGGATTAATACAAGCCCACCTGGCTGGCAAAGCTGGTGGAAATAGACTCCAGCTCGTCGTCGATCGAGTCGTTATCGTCGTCCAGACCCTGCAGGATTCGGTTCATTCGCTCGCTCATACTGTTGCCCACGTCCCGGCTAGTACTGGTGTTTTCTGTTCGCAGAGCGGGCCAGCCAGCCACGTCGAGCCCCTGGCTAAACATTGGCGGCAAACTGTTGATCGGATCGATGATTGGATCGTCGTCTAACCCGAAGCTCATCACGCTCGACGTCTCGATACTGCTATCGTCAAATGGCCGTCGCTCATTCACGTGGTTGGCCCGGGGTCCGCTCGGGTTGAGCCGGTTCATCGGAACTCGCGGCTTGGCAAGATGAATCATGCTTCGCTGCAGGTTATCAAGTGATCCTTCTACCAGACAACCCTTGTTTCGGAAATGATTCAGCAAATGTGACCAGAGCGCATTCTTGGACAAAACACGAGGGTTACCAAGGAGAACCACACCGTACTTGGCACGAGTCATGGCAACGTTCAGTCGTCGGGGATCACTCAAGAATCCGATACCCTGGTGCTCGTTGGATCGCACACAAGAAACAACAATGTAGTCCTTCTCTCGTCCCTGGAAAGCATCCACGGATTCGACCTCAACAGCCTTGTAGAGCTCCTTATTCATTGAGCCGCTAACAACCATGAACTGGGACACAAATGCACGTTGGCCCTCGTAGGGTGTAATGATACCAATCTGATCTGGCTGAACGCCAGCCCTGAACAGCCGCGTCACCACCTTCTCACAGTTGAATGCCTCAGACCGGTTCAGGTAACTGGTGCCGCTGGAAGAAATTTCTTCTTGGCCAAGATTGGTCCAAAACATCATTGGCGTGTCTGGAACAGGCCAGGGGAAGTCAACCTCGGGTCGTCGTCGCTGCTGTGTGGTGACACCGTTCTGAAGAGTACCCTCGTAAAACATGTTGCTCGGGAACTCACTAAGACAGGGGTGCATACGGTACTGGACCGTGAGGCGGATAGGCACATGTCCCAGTACAATTAAACGCTCAAACAGCGATTGTCTCAGTCCGGCTTTGGCAGCCTTCCGGTTAGTAATAACCGGTCCCAGCTGTTGGTGGTCACCCACCAAAATGACCTGCTTGCATCCATGAACAATAGGAATCAGACATTCAGGTTCAGTAGCTTGCGTACTCTCATCAATCAATGTGGTTCTGAATCTCACGTTCTTGAGTCTCGGGTCACCTGCTCCGGAACAAGTGCAGCAGACCACGTCAGCAGTGTTAAGCACCTTTCGTTCAGCGCTTCGTAGCGACTTAAGATATTTAGTCTCATCCATGGCGCTCAGTTCTCCCAGCTCGCTCTTCAGCTGCATCAGCTTGAGCAGAGCCTGGTTGGTGGTGTCCAATCTGACTCGCTCGTGCAAAGTCAAGTGCTGAATGTTGCTGCCCAAGTGCTCTCGGCTTTTGGCGGCCAATCGCACGACATTCAGCCCGGTTCGCTCCAGTCGCTCGGCCAACTGGTCGACGGCAACGTTGGAAGGAGCACACACAAGGACAGGGTCTTTAGTCATGCGAACCAAGTGGTAAACAATGGTGGTGGAGACCACGGTCTTACCGGTACCTGGAGGGCCCTGAATCAGGGACAATGGTTTCTGGAGCACAGACTTGACTGCGTTTATCTGAGAGGTGTTGAGCTCAGTCAGACCAGGGACTGAAAACACATTTGGCAAATCAATTTTAAACGTCACTGGCTCAGTCTCGTGACCAAGTAACTTGTGATAAATGTATCCCGAAACAGAGGTCTCCTCTTTGGCAAATTTGGTCAAGGCCTTTTGAATTCGGTTGTAAGTGGTGTTTGACCACACAAACTCCACGGAAAATCCCGTCGTGGCGTGAGTAGGGGGAGGAGTAGCCGAATGCCTCAATTCCACAGTAACTTCCTCGCTGGTCTCATCAGGCACCTTCACAACGTAGCCGCTGCTCATCCACTTCTTCTTGGAGCTCAAATCGTACTTCAGCCGCAGCTCATCTCCCACGGAAATCTTCATATCGGCGATATCAAACTTGTTTGGTAAGAAAAATGAAATGAGGTGTCGCTTACTGAGACCCATATCCCAGGTAATGGAGATATTGTCCTGAGACTGCGACTCCTTCATTTTCTTGTCGTACTCGGCTTCCACAAGAACCAGAGGGCCGAAACATCGCTGGTACTGGAAGGCGTCGTCGTATCTAAGGAGCACTGGCTCGACCTCGACTTCGGCGTCTGGTTTCTCCAAATCAGAAAGTTTGGCATGTGGATTGTCCTTCCACAAGTCCTCAAGTCGAGCCATCTGGGATGGTGAAATATGTCGTGACTGCAGCACCTCCTTCTCGGAAGGCACAGCAACAAGCCACGATAGAAATGATCTATCCTCAATCAATGGAAGCCATCCGGATGTGTCCCAACTGACATCCTTCGCACTGGATCCAGACGCACAGGGGCTTCGACACAGAATAACCACCACAGTTTCGGCTTTGGCAGAAATGAATCCTAGTAGGAAAACGTTTCGACTTCCACAGTTGTAACACTCAAGAGTGGTGTCACCCAGCTCGGAGTGGGGGTGCAGGGTAACGACCTTGTGTCGAGCTCGCACCAAGTGGTTGACAATGTGCGAGCTGGAGGAGTTTCCTCGAGAGTTACAGAACCATTTGTTGCAGGTCACACATTTGACAACGCTTGCGGGGGCGTGAATTCCACAGTAGCTTCGTTAGTACGTTTCGAGTGGGTGCTGATGAGCCTATGTTTCGGGCTTCAGTCAGTCATCTGAACATCCCCTTGAAGCCTTTTAACCAAGCCACAAAGTTGTGGCAAGTTCTGGCACCGATCACTGCATCATTAAGCAGGTATTTACCATGTATTACCCGTCTCGATGCTAGCAGCTCTTCCAGCAACTAGGGGATCTCGATGCTGACAAACGCCCAAATGACGCTTGACCGAGCGTCACTGTCCTCGTCAATCGCTCTCATTAAATAGTTTTCATTGAATAAAACTCCATTCCATAGAAGTTTCACCCCATACCAGCCAAAGCTGGCGTCAAGATGATGGTTACTCACGAACAAGCATGCTCCGGCAAATCGATCAGATCCAGCTCATCAAAGGTGTTTCCGAGCTCATTTCCAACTTTTCCACTAATCAGACTCAAGCTGCCGTCAACGGTAGCATCGTCAAAATCATCTTCATCAACAGCCGCCCGAGTCGAGTTATCGCCTATAGCGCCAGCGGTTCCTGTCCGGGCCTTGCTTCTGCCCTGATACAGGATATCCGACGTCACCGACTCCAGATCCGACTCGGGGTCGAACTGTTGGCCTATATGCCCTAGCGTGTCCATTGTAGCAATGAGCAGTAGCGCGTCAAGTTAGGCCTGGTATACGCGATATGTATCTGACCTTGGTTGTGGTTTTTTCTATTGATTTTCTCCCAGCGCGCGACGTCACCACGCGGATTTTAGCTAGTGGTGACAGGCAAATTGCCTTGGGGTGAGCTAGAGCTGTTAACCTGTACTATTATGCTATTCTACTCATTCACATCATCGCCGGCAAAGCTTTTTTTCGACCCCCATATGTATAAGTCGGCACGCCTTTCAGTGATATCTCCAATCCTTAACCTAACCCAAATCCCAATGTGCGGCTGCAGATTTTAATTTTCACAAAAATTTCAAAAAGCACATCACTCACAGATAAGCATAGCGATTAGCATTTGGCAACGAAAGAATTCACGTTCGCAATCGACTGACCGGCGAAATAACCACAGAAAACTAGAACAAACTAGACTGGGAATCACGCTCATACACCCGCCACAATGATCAGAAGACAAGCCCGAGAACGAAGAGAGTATCTTTACAGAAAATCTGTGGAGCTCCAGGAATCCAAACTCGCTCAGAAACGACAGCAGATCCGAGCGGCCCTTGCTGCCGGTAAGCCACTACCAAAGGAAGTTGCTGAGGACGACACTCTGCGAAACGACTTCAAGTTCGACGAGTCCCACAACGAAGAGGTTGACGATGAGTACAGCGTTTTGAGTGGAATCCAGGACCCTAAGGTGGTGGTCACAACTTCCCGTGATCCAAGCACGCGCCTGGCTCAGTTTGCAAAGGAAATCAGACTTTTCTTCCCCACGAGTATACGATTGAATCGAGGTAACGCTATTCTGCCCTCGCTGGTGTCGGCGTGTCAGAGCTCTGCCACATCCGACATGATTCTGCTCCACGAGCACCGAGGTGTGCCCACGGCCCTCACCGTCTCGCACTTTCCACACGGCCCTACTGCATTTTTCTCGCTCCACAACGTGGTGCTGCGACACGATATACGAAACGCCGGCAACCAGTCGGAGGCGTTCCCACACCTAATTTTCGAGGGCTTCACAACCCCACTGGGCAAGCGGGTCGTCACTATCCTCAAACACCTGTTCCCACCGGGAGTCAAGAAGGATAGCTCGCGGGTCATCACATTCGCAAATACTGGCGATTACATAAGCGTCAGACAGCACGTCTACGTCAAGACGCGTGAAGGCGCGGAGCTGGCGGAGGTGGGGCCCCGGTTTGAGATGAAGCTGTTCGAGCTGAGGCTGGGCACCATCGACAACAAGGACGCCGACGTGGAGTGGCGGTACCGGGGATTCGTCAGGACGGCTAATAAGAAGGACTACTTGTAAACGATGCCCAATGAATCCTGTGAAATACATTGCTCTATTTATCATGTAAATGACACATACGATAGAAGGTACACTTCGTTTTCTGGCGGCTATTCAAATGCAGGCCGCTGTTAGTCCGTTAATGGGCAGGGCTCGAGGCCGCTGCGGCTCGCGGCACCCGCGGCGTCAGCTCGCCAGTGTTCCGCCTTAGCGTCTCGCCCATGCTGGCGATATCCTCGTCGAAATCGTGGAGACGTATAGGGCTCTTTGGCGAGGACGGGGCCCGCTTGGGCGATAGGGACCGGTTACTGCTAGGCGACTCCACGTTCTCAGAACTGACAATGTCTGCAAACGAGTAGAAGCTCAGAACCGGACGGTCGCTTATGGTATTGTGCGAGTTCAAGCTCGCGATGGACTTCTTCCTGGTAAATGCGTCAGGAGGCAGAAGTTCGGCGGCCGGGTGGAGGGAATGCACTGATTCCGAGACGCTCTGGCTCCGGAGGGACCGTCTGAGCGAAATCACGTCAATAAGGTCCACGTCCACAGACGAGTCGGTGATGAGGTTTGCCGAAGCCTCCAGCACGGCCGGAATGTAGTCTTCGTTGTGGTAATGCTGCGGGATTTTGTCATTCAGGTTGAAATCCTGGACACTTCGTTCAAAGATCAGGCTGGACGCGGGCGAGCTTACGCCTGGCGATATGGGCGAACCCAGCGTGCTGGACACGCTCTCCTTGTCGTGTCTCATGTCGGGTCGCTTGTCTTCACGCTTCATGATGATATCCTCGGGCCTCCGCACTAGCCGGGACAGTCGTTTGAGAATGGATGTGCGACCGGGCTCGCTCATAGTACAGTCCTGAGCAAGCTGTTCATTTAACAGACACTCAATCGATATGGCCCCTGTGTGCGTAGGGCGCTTGTGCGTGCGTTGTGTCGGGTAGTTGGAAGAGGAGTGAGGGACTTGGGCTGCATGGAGCAATGTGACTTCCTCCTCAACCGAAAGCAGTTCATCGCCTCGTTAGTAAGCCATCAGTAATCGAGCTGCAGTGGGATTACTAAGCGCGCCAATTAATCTGACAAATAATACCCAAAATCTGACTCAGCATCGCGCAGCCAGGGACTGTTTCACTCCTATCTAAGGTTCCCTATCTTCCATCGCATTCCTTGTATTTTTAGCACACTGCCAACCCCGCGATGCCAGCCGTCATGACCACATAGCGTTGACAGCACATGATTGGACAATGAGCGACATGCAAATCCGATCGTCACCTCAACGGTTTGTGATATCACAGCGACAGTGTCCCGGTAAGCTTTTTCTGTGGCGGCAATGTGAACCATACTCCGCTTGGCTGAAATACTCACCGTTGAATTCATCCTCCACCTCCAGACTCCTCCGCCGAAGCCGTCTCATCAACATGCTATCTTGCTCCGGGGCTCGGCGTCTTTATATACTATCCTTTGTCTCGCCTGGCGACGCCTCTGAATTCCAGCCTAATCCGGCGTCTCTTACGTACCGTACCGCTGAGCTGTGAAATCTACAGCTGCAACAGTCAGTAACAGTATATCTGGGTGTGATATGGAGAAGTGTAACCCTTAATTGCTATAGCCCATATTACCGCCCTGCAGTCTAAGTGCTACCTTAATTAATTTACAGCGCTACAACGAGCGTCAATTTGAGTCACCTGATTCATCCCTAGCAGCCACCGGCACTACTGATACGCAATCCTGGGGGCCCAGGCGCCTGACACTATTGTCCTGGCGCTGTCGATAGGTATCGTGATCAGTCCCTTGTGTCGCGTACATTGCTGTCGACATCATAACATCGTCCCTTATGCAGATTTACATTGCTTGCACGATTGCGCGTGGCTTCATTTCAGCCAACCCATTATTTACCGTATTAAACTCTAACCGCTCTCCCAAGGCTAAACCTTGTCCTAAATCTCATCTCTGTAAACGGCAGTGATTGGCGCTTGCACGCTACCACCTCCACGATACACAGAGTAGTGTTCTCATAGAGCACCAGATGAATAACTCACAGCCAAAGATATAGCAGTACGCTATTAGCAACGCCAGACGTCATGCACGTCACATTGCATGAGCTGGGCTGTGCCTGTATCCCACCGAACTAACCTTTTTGGTTATCATGTTCACCTCAGAACATGTAGGCTTGGTCTACGCTTAATAATCACAGGCTAATTGTCAGATTGGAGCAAATAAACCTCTCGGTGGACTCTGTACCTTAAAATAACTTTAATGAAACGCCCGTGTTATAATTAGAAAATCCGGGGCTCGATTAGTCACGTGACTACTTTTTTCCGAAACTCTGAAACTCCCTCAACGGTCAACCACGGAAGCCAATCAACGCCCAGGCATAGGCTGAGACAGTGCAAAACAGCACGCATGGCTGCTTTGGTATAGCTGGCCAATGCCTGTTATACTATGCGTCTGGGGCCCACCTAGGGAATTGGTCAAAATCGCACTTGAAACGGGCCGGTGCAAAAAAGTGTTAGCCGCGCTTTCCACTAGTCATTTCCCCTGAGTTACTCCGGTTAGAGCGAAAAATCAATTGACGTGTAACGCGCATCCTGTGAGCCCTTGGAGCGCGCGAGATCGATGAAACCTTCGCATCAATGTTTCAAAGTTAAATCGACAAATGTATCAGCCAGCTTCTATGCATCAGCCCACAGCACTCAATACCCTTGCCATAACATTTTTCCAAGTCATCTCCGCAATACAAACTATTCTGTGAACGGCCCACTTTGGCAACGTCACTTGGCGTGCCCGCGCTCGCCTGGTTGCCCCTCACTGGGTGACTCCTCTTGTTTATAGCCCCTCACGCTTACATAACGCTATCCGCTGCAATATTTACGCCGACATTCAGCCGACGCCGTGGCCACAGGCACGTGCCTAACCTATACAGCCAACGGACCGGCCGTCTGTTCCGAGCACTACCCCTACCGCTTGTTACACCAACCCTGGCCTGCTCTTAACATGTTGCTGTTCTGACAGCGCCCGGTGCATAGCGAAAAATCAATGCAGGTTCTTCTGGGGCGATCAACAGTTCCATGCGTGGCCAAGCCCAGCGTGTCCGCAAGAATATCGCGGCTATCATTCTCACCGGTACTAATCGTAGTCAACTACTCTTAGCACTCTGCTCCACGCGCACTTCCCTTCTCCTGGGTGAGCCGTGCACGCCGGTCGTCATACGTCACGAAATTTTGATGAGTCTCCGCGTCACAGGGAGCTGAGTGGACTACTCAATGGGGCCGCGCGCATACAGCCCGCACTGTGATCAGTAACATTAGTGTTCAGTACTCAGCTTAACTACATTCATTCCTAAACCACAGAATAGCCTTTCGAAAGGCAATTGCTGGTCATAAGACGAGAACACGTGACCGCTTCGTGCTCGATCGCCAAGTGCCTCCTGACTGCCTGGCTAGCGACCCGCATACGCATAACCCGGCATACGCATATCCATAACAGGTCGCCATGGTGAAAACTCCCTGACATTAATTAGCTGGCCAGCCCCAGCCACCATTAGTCCTCTTAGCAAACGAACGTTCAACCTAGTCGTTGGCGTCACGTGCTGGGAATCTAGTCGCGCAAGACAAAACACCCTTTTTAGGCGAAAATCTAGCCTGTTTGGGCCCGGACCTATTGCCCTAACCTCAGCCCCTGATCTCGTCTCTGGTTGAAACGCTGCACCGTGCGCAAAGCGAAAATTTTCTTTTGCGAAAATAATCCCAATGTAGTCGCGATTCATTCCATTGTTCCTCCTCACACTCGTTTAAAGATTCTATAGCCACCAAGAACCAGGCTCTCAGAGTCGCACTACGCCCGCACAAAACTCTCTCATCCAACTAACCAACCAACAACCCGCTAACACTAACCAATCCACAGGCCCGCCATGCTCACAAACATCGCCCAGGGCCTGCTTCTCAATGGACTATTAGTCTCTGCCGCCCGACACGTCCACCACAAGCACGATGAACACCAGAATCAGAAAAAGGACGGTACCTGTCCATTCCCCAGCGATGCTGGTCTCGTCGCCGTGGCCCCAGGCTCCATGAACGCCGGCTGGGCCATTGCCCCGGATCAGGCCTGTACCAACGGCAACTGGTGTCCCTACGCCTGTCCCCCAGGCCAGCTCTCTGCCCAGTGGGACCCCAGCGTGACCTCCTACGTTTACCCAGGCTCCCAGTACGGTGGTCTATTGTGTCAGAACGGAGTGGCTACTAAGCCGTTCCCAAACAAGCCATACTGCTACCCGGGCACGGGCAAGGTCACCGCTAATAACAAGTGCGCCCAGTCCGTCGCCTTCTGCCAGACCGTCCTCCCAGGCTCTGAGTCCATGCTGATACCAACCAACATTGGCGGCGGCTCCTCCGCTGTGCTGGCTGTCCCCGATCCATCTTACTGGGCCTCCACCGCTGCCCAGTACTACGTCAACCCGCCAGGCGTGTCTGCTACCGATGGCTGTGTCTGGGGCTCCACCGCCAACCCGTACGGAAACTGGTCGCCCTACACCGCCGGAGCCAACACTGACGGCAACGGTAACACCTTTGTCAAGATCGGAATCAACCCTATTTATCTCGAGGATGCCACTCCGTTCAGAAACGTGCTGCCAACTTTCGGTATCCGAATTGTCTGCGCGCCGGGCTCCAACTGTAACGGCCTGCCCTGCGAGATCAACCCAAGCGTGACCGGCAAGGTCAACGCCGGAACCTCCAACAACGCCTTCTTCGGCGCCGGCGGCGCTTTCGGCTGTGTCGTCACCGCCGAGAACGGCGGAAGTGCTTACATCGAGACCTTCGACCTGGGTACCTCCCCAGCCAGCTCCGGATCTTCTGGTTCCTCCAGCTCGTCTAGCTCTTCCAGCTCTTCCTCTTCGTCTTCCAGCTCTTCTTCGTCTTCTTCGTCTTCTTCGTCCTCCAGCTCCAGCTCCAGCTCTAGCTCTAGCTCTAGCTCCAGTTCCAGTTCGGGCTCTAGCTCCGGCTCCAGCTCTGGCTCCAGCTCCGGGTCTAGTTCCGGATCCAGCTCGGATTCCAGCTCTAGTGCCAGCTCTAGCTCTAGCTCCTCCTCTACCGCGACCAAGCCAAAGTCAAGCGCTACTGCTACCGCCGGCGGTATTGAGCTCGTCGCTCAGGGAGGATCCGTCAACGGCTCATCTGCCGGCACCTTTTCTGTCGCCTCCGTCGCCCAGCTGTTCAGCACCCGAACCGCCATGTACAACTTCGCCGACGCCAACAGCACCGTGGAATCTAGTGTGAGCCTGGCTGCTCCCACTACCACACACGCCGCCACCACCGCCAAGAAGAACTCAGCCGAGAAGCTGGGCGCCTCCTTCGGCGCCGTCGCCGTCCTCGGTGCCTTGCTGTTGTGATGATTATGATTTATTGAAAAGTGTATTTTTACCCTCACCGCACCCGCGGTGGACATTCTCCGGCATGGCCCATGTTAATAGTAATGGACGATAAGTAACTATAGATAACGACTTACGATACTAACTTGCCCCAGCGAGGATAGCACTGAAGCATTACCAACCCTTAGCCTAGAAACTCTCAATACCTATAGCTTTCCGCTTCGGACTTACAACTAACAATGTTAAAGACCACCCGTTAAGTCTCTATACGGTACCATTTGGTCGACCCGCTGCCTTCTATCTTGGCCAGCTGACTAAACGCTCTCACCCCTGTCTGTGCTTCCATTAGCCTCTTTTAATCGATTACATAAGCTGACCTAACCCTAACCGATAACTATACCCGTCCAGCGGTTAACTTGATTAGCCATGAACTTCACCGGCCAGTACCGAAAGACCCGGTCCATCAATCTAGGCGGGCGCAATGCGACTACCCGGAACACGCTATTACAGAAAGCCCAGGAGGATCGTCAGCGGCGGGAGCGGGCCCGTGCCGAGGAGCGGGCTTCCTTGGTTGTGGAGCGGTATATGCGATCTCGGGTTTTGTTGAAGGCCGAGAAGTTGAACGAGAAGTCACAGTGGCTAACAGGGGATGTTCAAACGAGCGTTAGACAGTTCAACTACTTCTTTCCGCAAGTTGGAGTGACTGATGGAGAGATGGAGAGGTTCTTAGGGTTGATTCATGGTGAACTGACGCCACTATCGCAGGAGAGGCTATTGGACAGGTTGGCTACGATGCTTAATAGAGCTAGTCTTCTTCCGAGGATATTGCATGTGATTGATCTATTGTTTGAACATGCTAGCGACCAAGTTCTAGAGTGCTTAATCGCCCACTGGAGATCAAACCCCACAGAAGCGGTCTGGGACCGTGTCCTCAAGCTATCGCTCATGAACTCGAAACGTTTGGTTCAATACACATTTACGGTCCCACATCTGTTTGAAGACGGGGTCGACCAGCGTCTCATAAACACTTTGAACCAGCACGAACTGGTTGCGTCTATTGCCCCGGCCATGCAAGGCTTGAGCATATACGACCAGGCCAATGTGCTGTCAAACATCTTGCATGTGCTAGACATCTCACAGGTGTTTTCGATAAACACCGTCGCCGTCCTCGACAGTATCCTGGCCTCAATGTACCAGCTCGTCCGGCCGCCTACCAGGGATGCCGATTCTGATTCCGAGGAGGAAGCGGAGGCAGAGTCTCCCTCGTTACATACCGTTATTCGAGATGAGAGGACAATAGCATCCTTGGAGAGGTTATGCGACCGACAGCTTTTGCTAGCTGCATACAACAATCTCGAATCAGACCAGCCAGAGGTTCTCGACGTCCTTGCGTCGTTCTACACATGGCTCATCAAAATGTTCCCGCTGAAACGACAAGAAGTTTTGCTGTGTCTGTCATTTGCATCGATAAAGTCAACGTCCGCCGTGCATCTTTTCTGGCAGTCGTTTCAAAAGTCCCAAACCTTTCAAATCGCATCCATCCGTCCTCTTGAGGGGAATGAAGTCATGGAGCTTTCCCAGGCTGAAGAGTCCGCATGGTCGAAACTTATGCTTGCGTTAGAGCTGTACTCACTTTGGCTGACAGTGGCCGACGACGAGGAGTTCTTGACTGACAGCACCCAGGGACTAGACAAGGCGCAGGTCGCGAAACTGGCAACGCTTCTCAAGAACCTGTGCTTCGCCATCATCTGGAAGGGAGTGCAAGCACCGGCTATAAAACGGTTCAAGAACGTCTGTCTTTTGGTGCTCCGCCAGCTGTACAACCGAGACTCGCGGCGGCCCTTCTTGAGCAACGCCAACCCTGATTTCTGGCTCATGACCAAGTACTTCGATAAAACCATGTACGCTAAGGCTCTGCTCGATGAGCAGAATCGACTGAGACAGAGTGGTGATCTAGAGCAGTCGAGGAAGCGACATAATGGAGCAGCCCCGCGGATGGAAGTCCTCAAACAAGTTCCGTTCTTCATGCCGTTCATGGACCGAGTCCAAATGTTCCAGGAATACATTGACGAGGATAAGGAAGACGACGAGAGTATGTCATTTTTCTCACCTCGTCGAGATATTGCCCAGGTGCAACGGAAAAATGTTCTAGAAGACTCCTACAGCGCCTTGGGTCACGGCACTCTCAGTAAGAACGGTGCTTTAAAAGTCAATTTCGTCAATGAACACGGCGAAAGCGAAGCAGGAATCGACGGTGGTGGTCTTACGAAAGAGCTGCTCACCTCAATATGCAAGGAGGGATTCGACCCGTCACAGGAGTTCTTTGTCAGTACGATTGAGCACACGCTGTATCCGAACCCTGCTCTGGGGGTCATGCTAGACTATGAGAGTGACGAAGTGTTCTTTGGCAACTTTGACCAGAAACCTCAGCCCGAAAATGTCGTGTGTCGAACCAGACGGGAATGTTTGGACTACATAAGATTTCTGGGAAGCGTCATTGGGAAGTGTCTCAAGCTGAAGATCTTAGTGGACGTGTCTTTCGCTCCATTCTTCCTACAAAAGTGTGCCAGGGCAGGTACCAAGAACTCGTTCGACGAGCTCTACTTACTGGATCCAGTAATTTACAGCAACCTCATAAAGCTCAAGCGTTATGGTGGCAACATCGAAAGGGACATAAACTTGACCTTTTCTATTGTTCAAGATCTCGGTCACGACAGACAGGTTACAGTTGATCTAATTCCGAACGGTGAGAATATCGCCGTCACAGACGCCAACAAGCTGCAATATATGTACGCGTTAGCCAACTACAAGCTGAACAGAGCTCTGCGACAACAGACACAGGAGTTTTTCGACGGCATTAGTCAAATTATCCCGCTCGATTGGCTGAGTCTTTTCAACGCCAATGAACTGCAGAAACTCATCAGTGGCGGGTCTACCAAGATTGACTTGCAAGATCTTAAGGAAAGCGTGGTCTATGGCGGCTACTACGAGGATGACATCACCATTCAATACTTTTGGGAAGTGCTTTCCGAATTTGACGAAGCCGACCAGGCTCGCTTCATAAAGTTTGTCACTTCGGTGCCAAAGGGGCCTCTTACTGGCTTCAAGTCGCTCACACCGAGATTCAGCATTCGGAATAGTGGAGCCAGCCTTCAAGACATGACCCGTCTGCCTACTGCATCCACTTGTGTCAACTTGCTCAAGTTGCCAAACTACAAAAACAAACAGCTTCTTAGAGAAAAGCTGCTGTATAGTATTCGGGCAGAGGCCGGGTTTGATCTGAGCTAAGTATTTATATTGTCATGTATTAAGTCATTGAATGAATAAATAATCGTTAAAAGTTCATGTCCAGTTGATCAAACTCTTCGTAAGATGGCATCATAATGCCCCAGTCTTGCAGCATGTCCGCAAACTGTGGGAACTCCGGAAACGATGCAAGGGGATAATCGAGGTTGTTGCCCTCAGTCGAGTTACCGTTAGCGGAGTTACCATTAGCATTGGTTGGGCTTTCTTGAATGTTGTCATCCTCAGCGTCGGAATTTTCGCTGCTTCTTTCTTCCACAGCTTTTGTTTTACCATTCTGCTCAGCCTTTTCTCCTTCAACCACATCTCCACCACCCATCTTTTTTCGCCACATTCGGTACTCCATGGCTGTATAAATGAGTATTCCGGCCCCCTGTCTGGTTCGGAGGGTGCACAAGGTTGGGCTCAGAGCGTTTGTTGCGTACATTTGCTGCAGACCCTCAACAAGTGCAGTGTCAAAAGTCATGGACCCCTCGCAGGCCTGCGCAATCAGCACCATATAGCGATATATTTCTGAGATACAGTTCAGTGCTCCTTCCTGATCAATACACGTTCGATACTTGGACGCCAAAATCCGGTAGAGAGTGATGACAGGGGTGATGAGCAACCAACGGGTAACAAACAGCGGCAGAAGTAACAGTCGTTGATTGACATCCAAACCGTCATCCTTCTCGGAAACCACTCTCCTCATAACCTTTGTGAGTTGCAGACAGCAAATGTATATGGGGATGATGGTTGCTTTTGTATCACGCTCCATTGTGTCTGGCAGGAAGAAAAAGATGTGAAATAGCAGTTTGACGTAGAGCGAGAGGAGCTCTGTTACGTCTGACATGGGGGTGAGATCAGACATGAGATGGGACATGGTATCCATGAAGGACTGATGAATAATTCCTCGAGTTTCGCGCACGGCGAGTCCATAGATCTGCTCCACGTTGTTGTGTAGTAGGCTCAAAGATTGTCTGAATGTGTTTATGATTTTGGCCTGCTTGAAGAGCTCCTGCACGTGACGGCTATTTTCTGAAGAAACCTCGAGAATTCTGTATGACCTGTCCAGATATCCAGCAACGTTAACTGTTGAAGGTATGCCCTGCGAGGCGGCGATGATGTGGTTAGTGATAAAACAGCCTATCCAGGCGAGAGCACGGGCCTCGGTATCGGGATTCCTGCCAGCGTCAGTGGGACCGTTCACGATTGACGTGCCAGTGGCTGGATTTGAGGGGAACTTTTCCCTAGGGTATGCCGAGTGGTGCAGACCAATTTGCTGGCCCATAAGCAGGGCTGTTCCCGAGTTGATCCAGCTCGAGTCGTCCTGGATCGTCTTTGCACCCGTGTACCAGTACGACAGCAGCAGGAGGGAGACGATATGGGACATCGATTCACCCGGGCTCTTGACTGCGAGCTTTGCCAGCATGCGATAGCTAATGTCCTTCACATGGTTGTTCAGCGGTGTGCGTAGCGACATGTCCACAATAGGGCACGCCACGAGGCACACTGTCCAGAAAAGTAGCCGCTCGTTGGCGGCGAAGAGAGTTGAATTGAATATCGTGGCTGTAGGTGTTACCACGGGAAACGTGCGATGGTAGTACTTCATGTAGGTCTGGTATAGTTTCATTAATTGTTCTTGCGGAATAACCACGCCACCGCATATCGAGAGCTCTCCCTCGGGAATCTCGAAGGGCAGCTCATAGGACACCTCGAGCGCCATCTGCGAGTGCCTGTCTGGCTCCACTGTGGGCTTCGAGATGTGCCAGTCTAGAACAGATGTCGCCGCGTAGACCTGAGCCTGAGCGAAAGACTTTGACGAGTAGCCAACGGAGAACGCTGTGGCCGGAGGACTGGAGCCTTCAGTAGAGCCCGGCTTCCCTGAGGAGCCTGGCTGGGGAGAGGTCTTGAGCAGCACCCAGTCAGGCCTCGTGTCCGTGCCCAGTTTCGGGTTGTTACTGCGGTCCATCTCACAGAGAGTGCCCCGACGCTCACACCGTTTACAAGGATTGGGGAACCGAGTAATTGCGTCGCACTTCTGCTTCATCTTGCGACATATGGTACAGGCCTTGGACGACCGTATGGCCGGGTTCGGGTATGGATAGGCGCCCGACTTCTTGCCGTCATCTTCCTGCGGGTCGGGTGATCTTTCCATGGCGAAAACCAGCCGGATCTCAGTTCCGTATTGCTGCTGTGTGGCAAAGTGGGCCCGAGTGTTGAGCGGACGTTACGATGCGAGCGGCTCATGATGACAGGGACTATATTGTGGGCGTATGTGTGTGTGTAGGAAATTGGTCACGTGGCGAGCATGAACAAGCCAAACGACTTTACAAGGGCTAATTACTCTAGCGTACTCAATTGCTGGTTGGTCGCTCTTTCGCGTACTAGTCTATAGCTTGGCCGTAGGCTCCGACCCGGCAGTTCGGATCGGGCTTCCGACTGGGCCATGGTTATAGCTCGAAAGGGTCCTGGAAGGGACTCTTTTTGGGCGGGCTAGCAGGCTTGCTCTTTGTAGGGCTGGATGACAGGCTGAAGGAGTTTCGCAAGGGGCTTCTTGACCGCGTTGGACTGGCTGGAGACCGCTTGAACCCGCTCGGGGACTCGTTCTTGCCCAGCATCCACGAGTAGTTCGCCTGTAGAGACGTCCGCGTGGGCGTCCGTGATGTAGAGAGACCGCTAGAGGGGATATCTTTTTGCGGCGGCGGTTTGTCGAGCGGACTAAGATTTGGATTCAGGCGCGGGTTCTTGCCGGAATCCAAAAGACACTCACGAACGTGTCCCACCAGCCGGCTGATTTCATCGTCCCGCGTCTTGTCCAGAACCACATCCAGATACTCGCAGAGTATTCTCTCTCTATCGTCTTTCTTCTTTCTATCAAAGACGTTGCGCACCTTGAGGTCTAGCTTGTCCAGCCGCTGTCCCACGTTCTTGGCCACATCGACGATTGAGTCGAGGTTTATCCGGGGAGAGTTCACGCTGCGCCAGAGCCCAGCGTAGTGCTTGGCCACCTGGGCCCCGCCCATGAGGTCAGTATTATTTCTGAGGTAAATCGCGTTCTGCACAAACACATACGGGCTGTCGATAGGGTCTGTAGTCTGCGTCTCGTTATAGTTCAGTAACAGGCCCAGCATTTCTGTGTGGTCGCATAGCACGAGCTTGGGCTTGAGACGGAGTAACATCACTGCGCAGACATAGTCGACGAGCTCCAATAGACCATGCTCTACTGCGAACAGCGCGTCCCAGAGCTGGAGCATCTTGTCGAACGTGAACTCCCGGCCAAAGAGCAGGCGAATCCAGCGGATACCCCAGATTTGGGGCTCGATCTCGTTTTCTATCAGCGCCTCGTACAGGACGGGGTCGACATATTTGATGACGTTTTCCTGGATCGAGAGTGACTTGGTGATGATGTATGGAGTTTCCCCGGACAAGTACCACAGCTTGACGGTCTCCATCATGGCGTCAAACACCGCAAACACTTCGCTGAGCTGACCTTCCTTATCGCTGTCTGAGCTATTCTTGTCGGCTTCGGCCCGGTAATCCTCAAACACCAAGTAGATTGGCCCCAGGATCTCATGCATTCCCTGCCTGTAGCCCACATCTGGGTTCAGCCTGGCATAGTAATACAGCAGCCGCCGTAGGTCCCGCTGAGCCGCTTCCGTTCGGAACAGCTCAATGTCCGGGAAAGTCCTCTCCACGTCCCGAGTGATGGTGTCCAGCAGATCGTCCTCCACGCCGTTCAGCGGATCGACTTCCTTGGTCAATTGCACGCCGCCATTCGCCAGATCTTCGGCAAACTGTGATTCAATGTCGCTGTACCGCTTCAGCGCCTGTTGGTCGATCTCAGCCCATTTCTCCTGATCAAGCGTCTTGTATAGCAAGAATATCTTCCACAGAGTACTCCGAGGACCGCTTACCCTGCCTTGGTGTACGCTTCGTCGCAAAACGCCCAGGTCGCTCGCCTTGGTCCAGTCCATGGCGCGTATCTAAGCCGTATCGCACCCCATCACCACGCTAAAGCCATTGCCAGCCATTACCAGCCATTACTCACTGACCATTGATTGCTAGGATTGGGGCCTATTTATAACTCTAATTAGATCACCTAATCTCTCACGCCACACCACATTCACATGGAGCCCGGATCTAGCGCCGCCGCCAGCGCTAGCGGCCGAAAGACGTTTGAGCTGGAAAACAACGTTGAGTCCGTGAACGACTCAATCTACGAATACGACCCCGAGGAACAGAAACAACTCCAGAAAGAGCGGCCATGGAGGGCGGATCCGTATTACTTCAAGAAGGTGCGGATCTCAGCCATAGCGCTGCTGCGAATGGCTATTCACGCTAGAAGCGGTGGCGCTATCGAGGTTATGGGCGTCATGACGGGAAAGATCTTCAAGAATGAATTCATAGTTATGGACTGCTACCCGCTGCCGGTGGAGGGTACCGAGACCCGAGTCAACGCAGGTAACGAGGCATACGAGTACATGTCGCAATACCTCACCTCTCTCCACAGCGTTGGCCGTAATGAAAACATTGTGGGATGGTATCACTCGCATCCAGGTTACGGTTGTTGGCTGTCCGGTATCGACGTGGGCACCCAAGAGCTCAACCAGTCCTTTCAGGACCCATACCTGGCTTTAGTCGTCGATCCAAACCGAACCATCGCTGCCGGAAAGGTGGAAATCGGCGCTTTCAGAACCTTCCCAGAGGGCTTCAAGCCAACAAAGGCTTCCCAAAACCAAACTGACAACATCTCGCTGGAGAAAATTGAGGATTTCGGCGTTCACGCAGACAGATACTACTCGCTGCCTATTTCCTACTTCAAGTCTAGTCTCGACAGCAAGTTGCTGGACTTGCTGTGGAACAAGTACTGGGCTTCCACCCTAGCGCAGACCAAGCTTATCACCGACCAGCAGTACTCGACTGCCAAGCTGAAGGATCTGCTCACAAAGATGGAAAAGCTCAAGCCAGACTCCAAGCCCCACCGGAGAATGTTTGACCCGACCATGGTTCACAGAAGCGATGAGGGACAGGAGCGGCTGCCGAGTGAGTTTGCCGACGCATCCATGACTGCATCCAGGATCGCAACTGAGCAGATCAGTGGCTTGTTGTCGTTGAAAAGGAAGGAGCAGTTGTTTGGTTAGATCCTCAAAAAGCAAGGCATTTTAGTAAGATCCTCAGCAAAGCAAGCCTTGTAGTATGGTAGCATATTAAACAGTGCATCTGAAGCACTTAATTAGGTCTGCCAAATCTTCAGACTACACTCGTTCTCCTCATCAGGCTCCGCGCGGCTTCCGCTGCATGTGGCCAACAAGTTCACCGTCGGATGGATGCTCACGCTGGAAACTGTCGCTTTAGAATGCACATTATGCGTCTGTCCGTCTATGACAATGTTCCCCTCTATGTCTCCCACATGGATTTTGTTGTCAGCCACGTCCATTCGCAGTCTCTGGCTGGTCATGCCAGAATATTGTAGAGTGTTGTACGGCGTTTGGAGCCCGGATCGTAGGTCAAAGACTTCTATACTGTTGCTCATCCTGCATAGGCGGTAAAGTTTGTTGTCTGACCAAATCAGCTGCATCACACCGGCCGGAGCTTGGGCGCTGTCAATTAGGTCGCCGTTGGCGTCAAATATCGCAGTATTACCGTCAAACGTTCCCGCGGCTATCTTCCCTTCGCTACAGGCAAGCGACGATACCATTCCTTTCACTTTGATGGCGCTAATAGGATCCTTGCCGGGGTTGTCGAGGTCAAACAGTGCAACGAGGTTCTTGCTGCCGCAAACGATTTTCACATCAATAACTGTGCTGTAGACGGGCATAAATACGTCATTCTGGTGATCCAACCAGGGATATGAAGCCACTGCTGGCGAATCGCAGTCCAACACGTTGTATAGCTGCAAAGGCATGTCTCTTCGCGATATTGTTGCCAGCGTCGAAGATTGATCTGATAACAAGAACTCAGGGAACACGGCTGTCGACAGAATCGGACCAGGACTAAACCTTCGACTAAACGGTTTCAACAGCGTGGGCTCATCTTTCTCGAGAATATCGGGTGGAATGATAAACAAGCGTAGAGCATTGTCGGCATTTACCGTCAAGATACTCGATCCGTCCGGCGTCCACTGCGCGTATTGAAAGAAGTTGCATTCATCCTCTGAGGCGTTGGGGTGTGCTGTTAATGTGTATTCATTGCTTGCTTCTTCGTGGATCCATGATTCTACTATGGTTGTCGAGTATGTGTCGCCTGTGTGTGCTACAGTTTTCATTGTGCGCTACTCGGGAGCACGCCACTCAAATCACAAGACTATTCATATTATGACAGTTACTGTACATGAGCTTGGACTGAGCATCGTAGACGGCTAGCTCCTCTTCTGCTTGACCGGCTTCACATTCTTGAAAACCTTCACCAGTAACCAAAAGAAGCCTCCAATCACGACCGCCACAGTCACCAGCTCGGATAGCTCGTAAGCCTCCAGTGGAGCATTGGGGATTGTGTAAGGATCTTGCAGCCGTCCCTCGGTCTTTGGCTCAATGTGATGGAAAATCGTGTTGTCTGGGAACAAGCTCTCGTATCCCAGCCCCTTAAATTCCGCCGTGGGCAGCTCCTCCACATCCAGACAAGCCCAGAAAACAATTGGCTTGGACTGCAGCAGGTGGGTGGTGGTTTCATTGAATTGAGGGTTCTGGTATCGCGAATGCATCGGTAGGCCGAAATCAAACGTAGTGTACTGATCAGACGTGCCCGGAACGTATATCTGCACTAACGACTCGCTACCCCAGCCTTTAACGTTCCACTCAGGCGCCTCTAGGTCCGCCTCTCCCCACACACCAACCAAATTGCCCGTTGCCGCCGCAGACGGCGTGGCCCTGTCTAGGTCTGCCAGCTGGTACTTGTCCAAGAACAAGTCCTTTTCAATGTTGTACTTTGCATAGAGCTTGCAAAAGTTTTCCACCTCTGGGACGGGACTTTGAAGACCCTCAAACGAGAGAATGTGTCGCGGGTGCAGGCCAATTGGCGTGTGGAATTGTGACGTGAACTTTCCATGGTGTGCCTTGACATGCTTCGGATAGGTCTGGAAGAAGGCCTTCTCTGGTTCCTTCTTGCCGAGACTATGGATGAAACCGCTCACGGCGACCTCTGTGGGCTTGCTGTATGCCTCAACGTATTTCAAAACTGCGACATCAATCTTCTCGTTGTCGCTCTTTGTGATTGTGGCAGGCTTCGAGGTCGCCCTGTCGCTCCAGTAAACCTCAAAAGTGAGATCACTGGGCTTGCTGTCTTCTCTGGGAGTTCGCGGTAACGAGCCGTAGTTGATAAAGATAGAATCGGCTTGTAGCAGGTCCTCAGTGTCAAAAAACTTTGCCAGTTCGCCTTGTAGGGCGAGCTGCTGGACCTGCTCGTAATACGAGCTCCAGTTTGGGCCCTCAATCTGCGTTCCGTTCTTGTAGGAATGTCCTAACAGAGTCTGTACAATCTCTCCCACTGGCCTCCATGACGAGTTGGGGCCTAGGTCTATTTTCAGTCCAGTCTCTTGTACTGTGTGGTATGGGATATCTCGAGAATATGGCAAATCTCGAGACCACGAAATCTGAATCTTTCCGCACGTCTCCAGTAGCTTCTTTAGGCTTTCCGTTTGTAATTCGCTTGGAACTGTGACACGTTCGTGCATCTTAGCCGTCACGTCTTTGACGTGGATCTCACTTCCATCGTCCGAGATAACAAAGTCCTCAACCGGCCGGTCACTGTCCGGGAGAATGAATGTTATCCGTTTCCTAGTCACCATGTCTCTATCACTGCCTTAGTGATGTGGTAATGCTATGTAGTCAAAGCCCAGCGCGAAGCCAACTCCTTATGAACTGGTGTGTCTCAAGCGATGTCCCAGCGACGGCAACGCGATAACGATAAGCGCCACAGGGTTCAATAAGTCCGAGTTTACGTTGGAAAGATTCTGGAACCGTTAGCATAGTGGTTCCATACTTACTCTTCACGAATGCTCACCTGCAGAATCTGCCTAGGGTCCGAGCTGGATGAGCCCGACTACGGCCGTCTTATATCTCCCTGCAAATGCTCTGGCACCACAAAATACGTCCACATACTGTGTCTTCAAGCGTGGCGCAAGAAAAGCCCTAGGATGAGTTCGTTCTACCAATGCGATCTCTGCCGTTACAAGTATTCTCTGAAGAGAACACGCTACGCATCACTGCTCATGGCAAGGTCGACAAAAGTGCTGCTTTCATTTGTGTTACTGTCGCTGCTCTCCTTCTCGCTAGGATTCATTGCCTATCCGCTTTTGGAAACGACAGTCACAGAGGAAGACATTGACTTGATACTTCGAGCCCCAAACATAGTATTACGCCTACTGGGCTTCAAATTCCGAAAGCGAATCATTCCGCGAAACGGGTGGATTGAACATCAGGTGCTGGGCACGGCCTGCGTGGGACTAGTTGGACTGCTCAAGTTCTCAGTTGCTTCGCTGTACTCCACTGCTTACCGACGACGACGAAGAATCAGCTTGATAGTGGTCGCTGCTGGGTTCTGCTATGCCATTTTTGAGATTTACAAGCTGGCGAACACGATATGCGGGGCTGTCCTGAGGTCAATTGCTAATTTCATTGTGGATGATGTGCCGGAGGATTTGCATTGACGATGAACCTAGCGACCGGACCGGGCGAAATCTGGATGAGGTTAGCTAGTGCCTGGTAACAGGGTCTGCCAGCTGCACGTCTGAGCATCTGACATCGCGTCAACCCTTACGTCAGACAATTACCCTGACAACCAAAGCATGAGTGTTGAGAGTTCGAACGCCGTGATGCGATTTCCCGCTAGGTGGCGGACACAGATTCACAGGTATCATTCAAGGCACGGTACCATTGGATAGGGAGCTGCGCCGGCGTGATGAAATGATAAGGCCAATTCACGCGCTCGTAGCGGCCCGACGATTGTTTCGTGGCGTCACTTCAAGGCTTGCTCTTTGTTTACAAATCGCTCTTTTCTGCATTGGCTTGCATTCATCTGTATTCTCTGCATCTACACCGGTGACTGCGGTGGTAACTCGTTATAGTTATACCTGCTACATCTCTCTCCATCCATAGTGTCAATACAACCATCAAAGAAGATCCTGATCTAGTAGCCATTTATCTTGGACCTTAAAGAACGTGATCTGCACTTCAGCTAGGCACTAATCCCAAATGGGACGCGTGTAAGGCGCGAACGCGTCGCGTCCAGCCACAACACAAAATTTCCACGGCAACCGCCCACCTCCTCTCATCTCCCAACATCGCTATTTTGATAGTCGCTAAGAGATAAGCAGCACATAAGCTATCAGAACGCTAGGACTTGACGCTAAGACTCAACGCTACGACTAAACGCTAAGACTGAGCTACGCTATCAATGGCCCCACGGACGCCGCCGGCGTTGCGGCACTCTTTTGAGGCCTTCACGCCTCCCACGCCACGATTCGGACCCATGGACGAGCCTGATCTCATTGGCAAGAAAGCATCTTTTCACAATGTTGCTCCTAAGCAGGAAGAACCTACCATAGTACCCCTCACGCCCGCGGAGACGCCGGTCAACAGGCGCAAGGCAATCGAAAACATCGGCGGCCTCACAACAACCGCCAGAATACTATTTCCAGCACATACACCCAAGGTCGGCAGTGGGAGGTCATATACGACAGCCAGTAGGAGGCGTTTGGATGCCGTCAAATGCGAGCCTAAACCATCTCTGTCTTCAGTCAAGCGACGGATCTTTATTGAACCAACAAGGCAACCAACTCCCAAGAAGGAAAAACCAACATTTGAGATATTTGACGACCGAAAAGCGGCACTCAGAGAAGCCGACAATAGCGATCCTTTCGAAATCGAGCCTGCGCCAAAAAAGAAGCTAAAAACAGACCATCCACACCAGTCGTATCCGGAAGACAGGCCGGGCATGCAATTTATGTTTCGAGGAAAGAAGATATTCAGGCCGTTCCCGCCAAACGACACAGAATTACAATCAATCAAGCCCAGGCGGCTGTTTGCGGACCAAATCACCACCAAGCCACGAACTAGCCAAGCTGCACGAAACCTAGGCATCGACGACGTCTTCCAGGACGATCCAGTGTGTTCAGAAGAAGAGGATACAGACGTCGAAGACCTTCCCATTTCTAACTTCAGAGACAGGCTAAGCAAGCATCAAAGCCGAAGTCTACGCTAACTATTTATTTTCGCTGTAACGATAATTTATTCATTGGAACTAATCAATAACTATCGGGTTCGCTGTAGTGCCGTGATGTGTAGTTTGCTGCTCCGGTTCTGGCTCTGGTTCTACCTCTGGCTCAGCGGTTTCCATCTTGATTGGCTGGGTTAGACTCTCATTATGCCGTGCTGAGGATGTCTTTCTGTGTCCCAGCTTCAATGGGGGCAGGTCGCTCTCAACTGAAAGTTCGTTAGCGGCTGGTTCCTGTGGCACATCAGGCACGGGCTTATCGAGGACTGAGTCATTGCTGGACTGTCGTTGGTGGCTGTTTGAGTTTCTAATCTTCAGCGAGAGGGCATCTAATCTGTTTTGTACGCTGGCTCTTCGGTCGGTGCCGGCCGACAGTGGCTGTGGTCTATGGCTCTCCTTTTGAGAGTTGGAGTTGTGCCGCTTGAGCTCAGAGAAGATTTGGTCTTTGTACACCAGCAGATCGAGCATGAGTCTGTATGCGTGTCTGTCGCCGATCGTTACTGGCGACTGAGTTCGCGGCCGCAGAATGCAGTGAGAGAACTCTTGAGCCAGCTGGTTGCAGTAGTCGTGTCCGGCATTGGTGATGGAAATGATCCGGTTCAGGTGGGTCAAAATAGCATCGAGGGTGGCAATATTAGACACTCGCAGTTGAGAGAAGGTGCTTTGGATGGCGGCGATTCTGGCAGCGGCCGCGGCGTCGTTGCCGTGCTGAGAATAAATAGTCTTGAAAATGTCGTAAAACTGCGAAGGCACAATAGAGTCGGGCAGCTCCACGAGGTACAACTTGAGGACACTGGCAACGATTGGGGCTTCGTAATCATCAAAAATATCCTTGGGCAATCTCTCAAGACTGTTGATTTTCTTTCGCAGCTCGTGGGTGGACTTCAACGGCACGCTCACTGTCCAAACGCCCAGTCGAACCTCGTCATTATCCAAAACGGGGTAAACAGCGTCGAGGTGGCTCAAAATGGCAATCGCCACAATTGGCACTCGCTTTCTGTCGCCTCGACATCGCAGCTCTAGGTCAACGCCAAAAGTCTGGTCCTCAGTAGAATTGTAGTAATTGTCGTATACGGTGACCTTTGGAGAAAACGATCCCGTTCGGTAGCTCTCCAAAATGTATCGAAGGTCATTTGCCGGGTGGATCGCCTCTTGAAATAGCAGCAGCTTGTCGACAGAAGACTGAATGCTGGGAACAACGTTGGAAAGCGAAGCCAGAAAGTCCAAAAACACAGCCTTGATGGCCTTAAGTCGGTCGAATTCGCACCGCTCCATGAACTTGAGATGATCGATAACGCTCTCCTCAAGGTTGCATCGCACGTCGTCGAGCTTAACCACGTTCTGCCTGTACTTGTCGTCTAGCTCTCGCACCTCTCGCTTGAGACGCGCTTCTGGTGTCTCGTCAGGATGCGGGTTGTTGATGTAGCTGTTGAAAGTGTCACCGAGGTTGTATCCAGCCACGACCAGCGACGCAGTCGCTGGACCCTCTTGCCCGGATTGAATGAATGCCGCTTTTTTCCACTGGTAGTTCATGACCGAAGAGTTGGCAAACTTGCTTCCGACCTGTCCGACCAGCCGTAGATAGCCCAGGTTGACGAGAGATTGTCCAAAATGCTCTGCTTCGCTGAGTGATCCGTTACAAATGTTCTTCAGTGCCCAGGCCACAATGTCGCTGCCGGTCGACACATGGTCGTATGTGCCCAGAATTGGCACCTTAACTTCCTTCTGTGGGATCTCCTGTAGCAGTCTCTGGAACAGCGTTCTGGCGTCCTGGGGTGAGTAGATAACACCACCCAGCTCCACCGGATCCTCCCCATCTGAATATTCATTATCCTCTGGTGGTGGGACCTCTTTCTCTTCAATTGACGGTCCTCTCGTGTGTCCCGGCTCCTCACCCACGTCCTCCAACAGCCGGCATTTGTTGAAGTACCGCTTCTGCGCCTTTTGGACCTCGTTCAACTCACGCTCGTAGTTCTTCATCTTGTTCTTGAGCACACCCTGGGAGTAATTGACCCGCTGCCGGTGCTCATCTGCCCACTTGCCGAAGGGCTCCAGTACCATTCGTTTGACATTATCAGCAACCTGGATATGGTACCGCCCCTCCTCGCCCATCTCCGAAACAATACCGTCGTAAGCCTTCTTGAGAGAAGCGCCGTCGTCTCGATTGAACCCGGCGGTGGCCTTGCTTCGAAGAGAGATATCTCTTAGACGCTGGCCATACATTTCCTCAGCATCCGCTCTGGCCTGGGCCAATGCAATCACCTGATCATTCTCAACACATCCTTGCTGGAGCTTGTCAAAGAGGACATTCAGCCCAGACGCGTAGCCATTCGACCAGAAACTGTCTGAGAACGAGGGCATCGTTTCTTCAGATGTTTTAAGCCTCTTTCTTGGTGCACTCTGCTAGTGATCTGTCGCCACGGAAACCACTCTAATTTAACTTTTAGCGTCTTCTGGTAAGCGTCACGCGCTAGTGAGCAATGAAATTGCACTGGTGATAATAAAGATGCGTGAAGGTGGCCAACCCAAGGTTGATGCGCATAGCGCGGGGCGGACTGCAGCTGGGGCTATGAATAGAACTGTCCACGTAGGCATCAGCATCCATACTAGCACTACACACACGCACGCCTAACTACAAATATCATGTTTTTCAGCAGGCACCAAGCGCATTCGGATCGGCCTTGCTTCGTACATCTCAACAGGTCACGTGAACGGGGCTAGGGTACGATATCATCTTGCATGGCTGTGTAACTGTGTCAGGCCTATTCACGCTGTATATAAGCTGTCAGGAAAATCTGCAAGTTGGGAGCTAGGGCCCATCTTGTTTTTCATTGGCGTTTTAACTGGCGATTCCGTATGATTCCGTATGATGTCACATGTCACGTGATCTGTTGTAAGCCGCTCCAGTAATCGCCCTCTGAAGACATTCATCTAATGGTCTATCCTCGAGTAGCAATTCAATTCTGCACAAAGTGCAAATGGAACCTGCGGGCTTCCTGGTACCTCCAGGAGCTGCTGTCCACATTCGGAACCGAACTCGGTGAGGTCGCTTTGATTCCCGGCGAAGGTGGAGTTTTTACCGTGACAGTCGAGACTGAGGCGGGCCAGACGCAGATTTGGGATAGAAAAGAGAAGGATGGATTTCCTGATTCTGGGGAATTGAAGCGGTTAGTGAGAGATGTTATAGCGCCGGGTAGGGCCCTTGGTCACATTGATAGGGCCAGTGAGAAGAGGAGCGAGCCTTGAGGGAGCCCCGAGCAGCAAAGCCATTCAAATTGTTCCTGCCATCTCAACGATCATATCCATGTTCATGCTTTCTCTACCTTAATTGCTCTTCACCAAGTCAGAATCGGATGATATTAAGATAACATGTCTATTGGTTTTATACACTAACTTACACTTAATCCGCCACCGCAATCAGTGTGGGCTGGTTACTTTGCAAAACACCACTCCACCGACTTTTCATTATTACCCCACCAGTGAGGCATGACAATCTTCTTTCCGGAGCTGAAAAACAAAAAGAGCAACAGCATCGTCAGGTTGAACGCTGTATCCAGAGCCGCACCAAGCAGATAATTGTACCTCTTCCACAGATCATGCTTGTACCGGTAGAACCAAAAGTTGGTGATTGTGCCTCCAATGATGCTGCTCAGTGGACCGGTCGACAGGTTTCCGTAAAAGTGCGACATGGAGGAGCAGAAAATGGTCACGTTCCAAAGGTCGAACCGGAAAAACTTTCTCACGCTTTTTGGCGAGTACTTGTGCAACATAAACACCAGGACCGGAGCCACTGCACCAACGGCGAAGGCGTATGGCAGCGGGTGGAACAGGGGCAGTTTGAACAGTCTCTTTGGTCCAATCAACACATACTCAATGGCGAGGGTGTTGTAATGCGCCAGTCGCTGGCCGGTCCACTGGTGAAGAGGGTCTTTTTTCTCACCAGTTAAGAACTCTCGCTTTGTGCTGAGAACCCATCGCAAGCAGGCATAGTTGATGGGGACTCCAATTATCTCGCCAAAAATCTGCGAGAAGAAGACGGCCTTTGGCGGAATGTGCATGTAATGGCCGATTTTCTGATCCTGGAGCATAAACTGCGCTCGGTACCAGGCATCACCGGCCACAGCGCCATAGCTGCTGGCTCCAGCGGGGTGCCTGAAGCCTTTTACTGAACTGATCATGTATCCATACAGCAGTTCGTTGAAAGAGCCGGTGGCCAGCTGGAAGTTACTCAAGGCATACAGCCAGCCCATGGGGATAATAGCCGTGGCGCCAAAACCCAGCGCAACCAGGTACGTCCACCAGGGCATAAACATGTTTCCTGTCGCGAAAATGGCCATCAAAATGACAAAGGAAACCAAAAACAGCACGAAAAACCACCACGTGGGGACCTCGGGGTACGCGCTTTGGAGCTTATTGAGACGATCAGTGTACTCCCTATTGGACCCGTCCCTCCATCGCTTGTACATCTTGGTGAGAGACTCCTTCAACTGCGGGTATCCAAAACAAAAGAGCCACGTGAACGCAGACACGTACGCGGCATAGTCGAAAAACATGTTCCACAGCATCTGCGTTCCGAGGTATACGGGGCCGTAGTGCTCATACGCCGTCTCGTTGAAGCGAAAGTCCTTCGTGACAAGTTCTCGGGTCGGGTAGATGGTGCCGTTTTCCAGATACAGCTTGTTAGACATAAGGCCAGGCTTGAAGCTTCCCAGGTTTCCAAACTTTGCCATTGGCAGCAGAATCCATGAGGACACGACAAATGCCGTAAACTGCACAATCTGTGTCCAGTACGGCATGAGCATGATGCTGGACGTGATGTTGGACCAGTCCAGGGTAAAATTCATGAATCCCATGCCACCCATACCGGACCCCATGAAGTTGACTATCTTGTTGTGCGGTGCGAACCAGCACAACACAGCCAGGGAGCTCGTCATAGGGAAGATATATTCTGGAAAGAACTGCCACACTGACACGCCAATGAGAACGCTAAAAAACACCTTCATCTGCTTGCCGGCAACTTTGGAGTCGTTGTCACTCTTTCTGAAGGCCTCGAAGAGCGTTGTCTGCATCAGCGCTTTCGGCCAGATGAACTGGGGGTCGTAAAGGAGGAAGCCTCGAGCAATGGCAGCAAAGGAGTAGCCAGTCCACACGATGGCCCACATGTAAAAAATGGCCACGAGGGGGTGCACCACGTCGTTGTAATAGACTTCAGCCATGGAGATACATGTCGTTCCCAGGTTACCCGTAGCGCCGGAAGCAGCAGACAGCGTCACCAGGACGGTTTCTTTGATACTCCATGGGCCAGGATTCAGGTTGAACGCAGCCCTTTTGCCGGGCCAGTACGGAATAGACACAAGCTTGCTTGGAAGCACCTTAGCCAACCACTTGCCTGCCCAGTGACTAGCAACCTGCACGAAAAACACACTGTAAGACGCAGAACTCGTCCTGTAGCTACTCATGGTACCGAGGAACGCGCCCGGAATGACAAACAAGACCGTCAGTACAAAGTACCGAAATGTCAAAACTGGCACTGTCGAGTCATCTTCCAGGCTGACAATCTCACGGACCTCCTGCGGAAGTTCAAGCACATCTGCCTCCAACTGCGGGGTATCTTCTGCCACTTTGGAAGGTTGCGTCCCCACTAGAGTATTGTTTGAGCCGCTTCTTCGCTGCAACAGGGTCTCACTGGACCCATCCGAAGTGGATGATTGCTCAGGTTCGGACTTCGGGAAGAACATGTCATGCAGAGGGTGATTACAAGGTGAGATATCTAGTCACGTTATGCTCATTCTATTACACTCTTTACATAATTGTTCATTTCGCCTAGCGTCATTTCCCGTCATTAGAAGCTTGGATTTTATGGCCATGGAGGTGTCCGAGCTCCGCCGCACGCCAAACCTTAATGTACCCTAGCCCAGCCGTTGAACCCTTGCCCTAAATCAGCTTGAGGGCTCGCTCGGTGTCCGGTGTATGACATTTGGAACGCGTCAAACGCGCGTCTCGGCCCGGGCGGAGGGCCTTGGTTGCGTTAGTGTCTTCGCTGCTAGACTAGACGGCGAGCAACGAGACAATGGTACTGCCCATAGCCCGGTATCTGCCATCGTGTCAAGGGCTTGGCACACTTGTCAGTGCTCGCTGTTGAAACTTGAAACAACTGTGCACATTACGTCATTGCAGTTGTGTGCATCGAAGCGGCTCACCACAGCCACAGGGGCTATTGGCTGCTATATGATTTACCGAAGGAGAGAATGGATAGCCAGCCACGCGACATTGAACGACAATAGGGGCTGTGACATAGGGGGTCACGTGAAACAACTTGTTAAGTATGAGTTAGACTAGGCTAAACAGTGTTAGACGGTCTTGGTGAGTTGAGTTTTTCGCGGCTGCAAGTTCCTGCGGGTACCATAATTTTCCCAGGCCTGAAACATGGAGGGCTCAGGAACGGCACATGGGCGCGCACAGACCTACCCTAAACGGTAAGCGATCTTCGCAGATTTGCCGAAACAGGCGACGTTGCTTTTTGCAAACTCTAGCCACCGATCGAGATAATGCCAGTATCGGACAATAGATCACGACAATAGAAATAAGGTATGTCCGCCATTTATTGTTGAGGCAATCAGGGACCGATGCGGACCGATATGGCAGCGGCTAGCTTACCACGCCAATAGCTATTGTCTAGCGCAGAGGTATAAATGCTGCAGTGCGACGCACTGCAGGTCATCAGCATTTGAGTCTATCAGTTTCAGGGGATATAATAGTACGCGACTCCCTCATCAAACTTTGCTTGCCCACCACACTTTGGTCCAACCACCACACTCTCTTTGAGATTTTTCATTCATTTATTTCATTTCTTACGCATTCATTGTCATGCTGGCCACGACTTTTATTCACTTTGGAGTGCTCTCAGTCGCTCTTGCACAAAAAATTGGCGGCCTGGGTACCGCTGGCGGTCAGGGCCCTACCGGTGGACTCGGAGACAATAACCACCCAATTAAGACTGCCTCGGCCTGGATCACAGACGGTAACTTCACAGGCGGCTCGCGGAAACTGGACAACTTCACGGCACCTCAGCTCGTGCAGGGCTTCCCCAATGGGGTCTACCACGTCCAGGTTGACGCGACCTCTGGCGGCGCCATGCAGGAAATGGTGGGCTACGGACATGCGTGGACGGATTCTACCGTTAGCGTCTTCAACGAACTGGACGATGATCTGCTAGACCAGGTCATGCAAGATCTGTTTAGCGTGAACGGTCTCAACATGGGTCTCATGCGACACACTATCGGCTCCTCAGATCTCTCTGGAATCCCATATTCCTATGACAACACGCCAGGAACCGTCATCAATGGCGTCAATAACACTAACGCCTCCGTCAACCTCGTGCTAAATCAGTTCCAACTCACCCAGCATGGCCAGGACATGGCCAAAATGATTGCAAAGATGGGCGAGTACAAATCTGACGTCACACTGCTTGGTTCGTCCTGGTCCGCCCCGGCCTGGATGAAGAACAATAACATGTACACGGCCGATACTGAGTCGGACTCCGACAACACTTTTGACAGCACCTACGCGGCTCAATTCGCCCAGTACTTTGCCAAGTATGTGGACGAGTTCGCCCAATACAATGTGACGATCAATGCCATCACCCCTCAGAACGAGCCGCTCAACTCCCAGGGCGGCTACCCCACTATGGGCCTCACGGCTCAGGACGAGGGCGACCTCATCCAGCAGCACCTCGGCCCACTGATGCAGCAGCGAGGTGTTCAGGTCTGGGCCTACGACCACAACACCGACCAGCCTGACTACCCCCAGCAGGTCGTCGATATCGCTGATGATTTTGTCGGCGGCGCCGCCTGGCACTGCTATGCCACCGACGCCGACTACTCTGTCCTCGGAGATTTCCGAACTCAGAACCCGGGCAAGCTCCAGTTCATGACGGAGTGTATTCCCTCTGAGACTAACGGTATGCAAGTCGCCCAGAACTTTATGCCCCCAGTCCAATACGGTGCTTCTGGCGCTACCATGTGGGCGCTCGCTACCGACGACAACTACGGACCGCATGCGGCCACCGGTGGCTGCACTACCTGTTTCGGTGCCATCAAGGTCCACGGTCCAACCTCTTACTCTCACACTATCGACTACTACATGGTTGGACAGTTCTCCAAGTTTGTCCGACGAGGTGCCGTCAACTATAACGTTCCTCTCGGAATCCAGGGAACCACCACCACCTGGTGGTCTCAGTTCTACGTCAACGCTTTCAAGAACCCAGACGGCTCTTTCGCGGTGGTCTTTATGAACAACTTGGGCTCCGACCAGAACGTAGCTCTGGACCTCTCGGGAACCGGCCAGCAGTGGATGGGTACCATCCCAAACAACGCCGTCGTCACCTGGGTCCTTCCAGCCTCAAGCTAACGGACTTGCGACATTTTCCTAACATTGCATCGACTGTACATTAGCTTTCGTTTCTCGCCTCTCTTTTACTTTTCTAGGTTTAGATGAAGAACTGGTTTCTTCCGCATTAAATACATTTGATTTCCTTCTCAGTTAATCAGGCCCATCAAACTCGAATCACGCACATCATGACGCTCATGAAATTAAGCATTTCACTCCCGAGACAGTTGCCGATCGGGCGATCTGTCTCAAAAGTCCCAGTGCGGCTCTAACCTCAAAACACTTGCTCCATGTCTTCAGACCGCCAAAACATGCAAAATGAAGGTCCCACAACCTCGTAAAGGCCCAGGAAACCAAAAATATGCCTCAAACCGGAGTCGAACCGATGATCTTATCATTACTAGTGATACGCCTTA